>CAIGQW010056847.1:1332986-1352947 GCA_903798125.1 Danio choprae | reverse complement strand
AGGGTTGGAACTAAACTGCACAGGGCTGTGAGACTCCAGGAACTGAGTTTGACACCCCTGCTATCATAATGCATCACATGGGTTAAGCTCCAGTGTTAATTTCAGTGTACATAATAACTAATAAAAGCACAAACATGCTGTATATACTTGCCTCAGGGCTGAATGTGAAGTTCTGTGAGCTGCTCTTGAGAATGTCTATCGCCTCGGTGTAAGAAATTCTGAAGATAACAAATATAACTCAATTTAGCTTTACAAGATAGATGACAGTTACACTCACTGGTATGATTTAAAAAAAAATAGGCTTATATTCAGCATATTTTAAACGCAACAAAATAATGTAGTGTTTTTGCAGTGCCTACTCTGAAAAGTACAGTGAGCTAAAAACTGAGGGAATGAAGACAAAATTGAAAAATAATACGTACACATTAAATTTTTTGTTCAACATGAGATCCACTTGCTCCTGGGGATGAAAATGAGTTTATTATTACAACCATTTGTTTTGCACAAACTCTCAATGCTCTTATAACAGCTCTAGAATAAGGAACAGATTTGTTCGTCATACCCGATGTCCTGGCGCCACATGTTTGTGAAATAACTCCACATCCTCTGTGCAGTTTGACAACACATGCTCTGTGGCAGCCTTGAATAAGTCCTCCATTACCTGGAGATGAGAAACAAGTTTTAAAATGAACGTGGATTATGTTTTGCTGACGATCAATCCAACTTAAGTGCCCTATTGTGGTTTTTTGCCCGTAGTGTGTAATTAAGACTATTGTGAATGCACACAAACAAAAAAGAAAAGGTCTCAACTTTTGAAATGAGTCTTCAGGTTTAGAAGTAGTTTGCATAAAGACTTTGACTCTTTAACTAGTGCATTTTTGTGTTTAAAATGGTATTATAGAATGAAAATGCTCCTAATCCATAATAGTGTTTTATTGCAATTTAGAAAAATTATCTTAGTCCACACTTTACAAAATAAAGTGCATGATATGTGATGCTCAGAGTATGCGCACAAGTACATCTGTACTTGCAGTCTACCACTTTTGTATTGGTTATATGAGAGAGGCTTGACGAATCAGGGAACGATACACAATAGTTTTGAAGACCAATCTAAAAGCGGTTGAAAATAGCCATGCCTCATTTTTCAAAAGTTTGTTTGAACTGTGCCCAAGTGCATCTGAGCCCCTAATTCCAGTGTGAGCGCTGGAAAACATCCAGAAAATTTCCTGAACGACTTTACCGGTAAATTTAAAAAAGGTACCAATCGATACTGAAATTTAAAAAATGTCCATGTCCCGCTAAAATTTGAGTGAGTTTTTAAACAGCGCTGATTTGCCATTGTGTTCACGTGCTCAGTGAACTGATAAACATTCACGGCCAATCCCAGTCATTTCTGACTGTGATTGGCCGGGAATGTCTATTAGTTCACTGAACTCACCGCTGCTTACTGAGTGTAACCACAGATACAGGGACACTGGAGCGTTTTAAAGCCGCGATTGAGCAGCAGATCGCTCGTATGTGAGCTTATAGATAAAACGCTCCAGTGTCTCTGTATCTGTGGTTACACTCGATAAACAGCGGTGAGTTCGGTGAACTGATGACCTTCATGGCCACAGTCATTTCTGTTGAGCACATGAAAACAATGGCAAATCAGCTCTGTTTAAGAACATTTAAGAATACTCAAATGTTAGCGGGAAATGGGCATTTTTTTTAAATTTCAGTATTGATTAGTACCGAATTCCAGTATCGTAACAACCCTAATTTGAATTAGTCACAACCAGACAGAAAGAGAGAGAGAGGTTATGTCTAGGTCAAATCTAACAGCTTGTAGTAGCATGTGTTAGCTACCACTTCGCAAATATTTTTTACCACATTTACAAGTTGGTTAACTCACACACGTTGGTGTCCTTGAGATTACACATATGAACGAAGGCTCTGGCACCTGTCACTGAGTAACTATGGTTTCTACTAATATTTAAGGGAATCACATTTATTTCAAACAGACCATGGAATACAGGGACTATAAAGTCGTCATCAGTTGCTTGATAGTGTCTTTAATTCTACATTGATTTCATTCATAGTGTGAGCTTTACCTTCATGAGGTCATCTAGTGACTTTGTGAAGGCGATCTCTGCCTCTACCATATAAAACTCGGCCAAGTGTCTTCTGCTTTGAGAATTCTCTGCTCTGAACGTAGGTCCAAATGTGTACACAGCTGAAAAAGCACTGCAAGAGACAAAGATATCATACACAACATAAATTAGCATTCAGCTTTAGCAAAGGACTCTTATAAGGTTCAAGCTCTACAATAAATATTTTCATTCTAGTGTACATGCCTCTAATTGTAGTTACAGGGATCTAGAATGTTTTTGTTTTGATTACTAAAGATTATACATTTTTTATTTATAATTTATGTTTTGATGTTAGATGAAAACCTGTGTTGTATTCAATGCTTGTATAATGCACCAATACAGACAGCAAGATGAGATGGGTTGATGAGCAAGAAAGTGAAGTTGAACATCTCCCATGGCCTGCACAGTCACCAGATCTAAATATTGTTGAGTCACTTTGGGGTGTTTTAGAGGAGCGAGTCAGCAAATGTTTTCCTCCACCAGCATCACATAGTGATCTGGCCACTATTCTGCAAAAAGAATGGCTCAAAATCCTTTTGGCCACTGTGCAGGACTTGTATCTGTCATTCCCAAGACGACTTGATGCTGTATTGGCCGCAAAAGCAGGCCCTACACCATATTATTGAATGAATTATTGTGGTCTAAATCTAGACATTTCAGTTTCATTGTCCAACCCCTGTATATATAGTTATTGTGGGGGGGTTTATGTATAGATGTGAATTTATAGTTTAAATAGTATTATGTACAACCCAAAACCTTGATCATAATAAAATTGTTAAAGCAAAACTAAAACCAGCAAGGATGCGTATAATTCGCTATACAAATACTAATGTCTCTCGCATTTGATATAAATCCAAATGTGCACCAACGCATTTTTTGCTTGCTGTGTTAATTACACAATAAAAGTCATTTTTAAAAAATAAGTCACAGCACATTTCAGATCATAAAAAGTATATACAGTACAACACAGTAAACATCTTATTTTTCCCCCGCCAATGCCATTATGCAATTCTGAATTATAATTATTAAAGTACCAAATGTATCGACTACCAAAAATCTGCTTTTAATAAAGATGTGGTGTGATTAAGAAGTCTGACGCCTTTACCCTGCCATCACCTCCAGATGCAGCTGTCCTGAGACTGTTAGATAAGCTGGCACAGAAAAGAAATGTGGGTTTGGGTCATCGGAGTCTTTTTTATCACCTGCAAGCTTCAGAAAACACACAAAGCGATCAGCAAAAGCATAAATGTATTATATCATTTTGCTTTGTACATTTCACCCATAAAGAAGATGGTAATGATGTAAATCAAATAAGCACCTCAACCTGGAAAAGCTCTCCAGCTCCTTCACAGTCATTTGAGGTGATGACTGGTGTGTGAATCTGTACAAAACCGTGATCCTGTGACAGTTAACAGTTAGAACAGGCATTCACATACAGATGGTGTAGGAACTCAATACTTTTGTCATTAATTTGCACATGCAAATTACACATGTTATATGGGTCAACGATGAAAATGGAGGTTCAAGCACTGAAACAATATACAATTATTAATACAGCTTTATTTTTTTTCTGTGTATTAGAATGTCTGAAGTTACTTGAATATCAAATGCATATGATATGATTTGGAGAATATACCCACTAATATGTCTGTTTTTTATTTATGCATGGAATCTATGACATGCTGTATTCTGATGTATCTAATAAAAATAAGTTCATTAATAAGTCATTTCCATCATTAAAAGAGTATGTTTGCAAGAAAATATTTAATAATCTGCATTCAAAAATATACATTCATTCATTTTCCTTTGGCTTGGTCCCTTTATTCATCAGGGGTCGTTTTTCAACATAATTCTAAAAACATTAGAATTACAACATTATTGCAAGAGAAACCATTTTAAAATGTTCATTTATATATGTTCTGAATGACAATGTTGTCTGGGATCATTTAAAAATGGACATGCTATTAAAATGCTTTTTCAAAAGATCACAAATTGGTTTTCCTTTTTCAATAATTAAGAATGAGTAAGTCTTGTTTGTCTCTCTCTTTTTTTCAAAATAATAATAGTTTCTTCCTTCATTTAGTAGTGGTTTGCTTTTAATTTTAGTGGTTGTATACATTGATTTATTCATTCTAATGCATTAGCCATTTGTTAAAAATGTTGGTGTAATCTGACCAAATGTCCACATTTGGTGTCTGTTCGAGCAATTGGAATTAAAATTATACAAGCCAACCAAAAAAAAAAAATTCATATACACTATCTGACAAAAGTCTTGTCTTCGATCCCAGTTGTAAGAGCAACATAATAACTTGATTTCTAGTTGATCATTTGGAAAAGTAACAGAAGTGAGTTTTTTTCAATGAATCATCTGTTGAACTGCATCCCAAACATCGCAAATACTGCAGAAGACCTATTGGAACCCGCATGGACCCAAGATTCTCACAGAAATCAGTCAAGTTTTGTGAAGGAAAAATCATGGTTTGGGGTTACATTCAATATGGTAGTGTGCGAGAGATCTGCTGAGTGGATGGCAACATCAACAGCCTGAGGTATCAAGACATTTGTGCTGCCCATTACATTACAAACCACAGGAGAGGGTAAATTATTCAGCAGGATATCGCTGCTTCTCATACTTCAGCCTCCACATCAAAGTTCCTGAAAGCAAAGAAGGTCAAGGTGCTCCAGGATTGGCCAGCCCAGTCACTAGACATGAATATTATTGAGCATGTCTGGGGTAAGATGAAGGAGGAGGCACTGAAGATGAATCCAAAGAATCTTGATGAACTCTGGAAGTACTGCAAGCATGCTTTCTTTGCCAATCCAGATGACTTTATTAATGCAGTCGTCTAAGCTCATGGGAATCATACACAATATTAATTCTTTTTCCACTGCACCATGACTTTATATTCTATACTGTACATTATTTCTGTTAAGTGACAAGACTTTTGTCTAAGCAAAGTCAGACCTTACTGTTCTAATTAAATAATAAAAAAATCAAGGCATGATCATATTTTATTTGGGTAAAATAAGCGTAATCTAGAGGCCTTTGCCTTTCATATAAGCCACTTCTGATACCAAATGATCAACTAGAAGTTATTATTATTTTTTTGTTCCTAAAACTTGGATAGGCGACAAGACTTTTGTGTATTTATTCAGGCTTGGGAGGGTTACTTTTAAAATGTATTTTGATACAGTTACAAATTACTTCAGTAAAAAAACTATTCAGTAACTTAATCCAAGCACTACAATATAAAAGTAATGTAATCTGATTACTTTTGGATTCCTTTAAATCTCATATAGAAATGTAGCTGGAGAATAGAGAATACAAATTCATTTTTGTTGTTGTTCTTAAGCAAATATAATAAGGGGATGTCTGTTGTAATGCCAATATGCTTTATTTACTTTGCCCCTCTGATGACACGTACAACGGGGGAATGTCAATCAAAGTGTTTCTGCAGACGATTTTTATCAAGTGTGATTATAAAAAATGTAATTAAAATTTTTACCATTAAAATGTGGTTATATTCACAGAATGTTGCCACACAACTGTGTTTAAACCCCTTATAAAAGTAATTTTTGCAAAATAGGTCCCCTTTAATATTTCACATTGTAACAAAATATGTTTTATGGTGAGAGAGTCTATGGTTGTGTGTGTTTGTGTGTGTTTGTGTGTATGTGTATGTGTATGTGTGTGTGTGTGTGTGTGGTCAAATTTACCCTGAAGAATGACTGGATCGCAGCTGTAGCTTCACTGCGTATCCTAAGCATGGAGCTGAAGGCATTAGTTCTGCATCTGAGGTGAGGAAACTGCCTGATATACTCCAGAGGATGACGCTCCTTGATCTTAAAAGGAAAGTCCTGCAGCAGACATTATGGCTTAGTATATTTAACATGACCTAATCATGATGTTTTATTAATCTCTTTCCATCGATTTTATCTGATTGACTCATTTTGATGTCAAAACTTACCACCGGATTACATTCTCCAACCACTTTAATACTCTGAGCCTGTAACTCCACATTCTGCCTCTTATTTGGGCTCTTCTCTAAAGTGCCGGTGATGTCGACAGCACAGCCAAATGTGAGGTCTCTTGACAAGAAAAGAGGATATTTCAAAAATAAACATCCATAAAGATATTTCAACCCCTAAAATTGAATTTTTACAGCTTTTCTACCAATTACAAGACAGTTTTTAATGAATCTCTACATAACAGAAATCACAGAAAATAATATTTTTTGGGGTGTGTGTGTGTGGACTCCAAAAGTGATGATACTGTAGCTGTTGACTTGCATTTTATGAATCACATTAAATGCACTATTGCAAAAATTGCTTTTCTTGTTTCTCGTCCAAATATCTAAAAATTCTTAAATCAAGAAGCATTTTCTACACAAGCAAAAAATTACATAAGAAATAAGTCAAAATTAAGCGAGTTTTTCCTTAACAAGCTAAATAATCATATTTCAAAGAGAAAACTAGATTTTGCTTACCCCATTAACAGATTACTTTGTTTGTTTTAAGGAAAACTTGCATATTTTTGACATAGTATTTATGAAAACAAGATATTATTTTATTTTGTATAAAATGCTCCTTTCTTTCTTTCTTTCGACTAGAAGCAAAACAAAAAAAGAACAGCTTTTTTGCAGTTTCAGCAAACTAACAGACAGAAAGACAGACTGTAAAATTTTAAATCTTTTTCAAAAATTTTAATAGAGTTTTTAAATAGAGATTTTTCCAATGTGTTTTTAAAGATAACTTTTTATTAACTAATATTTTAACTAATATGTTTTTAATATTCAGCTTAAAGTGCAATTTAAAGGCTTAACTAGAAGGGTTAGTTCACCCAAAAATGAAATTAATCTCCCTCCATTTGTTTCAAACCGGTTTGACTTTCTTCTGTTGAACACAAAAGAAGATATTTTGAAGAATGTTGGAGACCGGTAACCACTGACTTCCATAGTATTTGCTTTTCCTACTATGGAAGTCAATGGTTACAGGTTTCCCACATGCTTCAGGATATCTTCTTTGATTTACTATGAAAAAAGTAAAACAGGTTTGTGACAAGTGAAGAATGAGACAATGATGACAACATTTTTATGTTTGGTTGAACTTTCCCTTTAATTAGGTTAACTAGACAAGTGGTTTGTTCTGTAGCCAATCAAATATACTAATGACCCTGGCAGTATTTTACTTTTTAAAATTTATTTAACATTTGAAAAGGATAAAAAAATCATAGGAGGGCTATTAAAGTTTTGTGTATATGCACACACACACACACATCAATATACATTTGGTCTTAAATATGGTGTTAAATACACAAGAGCAGAAAGCACCTGGTGTTCAGTTGTGAGCTGGCAACAACCTGTAGTGGTTGCAATGAACTTCCATCATTCAAATGTAAGAAGAGATTGTCTTTCTGTGGCCTGACAGATCGAACCCAGCCCTGTAGAAACAGCATACAGAATTTTTCAGCATATATATGCTGTTCCTGGAGGACACCAACTTGACATGTCTCCTTAACCAAACACACCTGATTCATATATCTCATTAGCAGAGACTGAAAGACATCTAAGCGGTGTGACAGACAAAGGAGACATATAAAACATGCAGTGTTGGTGGTTGCCCAGGAATGTGGTTGAGAAACACTGATGTAATACATCCGTGATTCCAAAATCGGATTTTGGCAATGTAATGGCTACAACAGAACAAAATAAGATTAAGAGATAAGCTTAACATTTGACCATACAGACAATCCTGACACACAATCTTATTATTCACTTGCAATGTTTACTTTAAAAAGTAACTTATTACAATCTTGTGTTACTTGTTTAAAAAGTGACTAAATGTGGTACTTTTTAAGGAACAAATTGCATTGCTTTTTCATCTGGGCTGGGCTTGTTTGTTTATAATAATAATAATAATAATAATAATAATAATAATAATAATAATAATAAACGTATTATTCAACTATTGCTATTAAATGACCGCAAATAAGTTACAGTTGTTAAAATTTAAAAAGCTGTGTATAGCAGTGCTATTTATTTTAGTGAAATGTTGTTATATTGTTAAATTAGTTCTATAAATAAAATTATTATACATTTTCCATATTCATAATTTATCCTTTTTGTAATTAAACTTTTTTAAAATTAGGTTTTCATTTTTATTACAATAATTATTATTTATCAAATATTTTCTCTAGGTCTTTTTAAGATATTTGAGCCATTTTAAGTTGAAAATTTTATTAATTAAATTAAAATATAATTAATATAATAAAAATAGAATGAATAAATAATTAAAAATTACTTATAGTTAATATAATATAATAAATAATATAATTAATATAATATAATAATAATAATATAATAATGAATTATTTTAAGTTGACATTTAATTAATTTAATTAACCAAAAAGTACAATAATTATAATAATTAATAATTTAATAAATGTCATTTTCACTGCATCTTAAATAATGCAATTGTGTATAACGCATTACAAGGAAGGATGAACAATATTACAAATAAATATAATGTATAATTAGATGTTCCCAACTAATATAACTAACACTTTTAGACCAAAAACAATTGATCATGATGACAATAAGTCAGAAATTAAATTACATTCATTTACACAATATATATTCTGGGAAGAAAATCCTAATGATTTATAGCTCTTACAATATTTCCATTAAAAACTGTGTCTGTGTTTGGTGCAAGTCAAAGTAGCAAAAAAACAAATGATGAATGCACAAACGTTTTTAATGCTTTCAATATAATATATGTATATGTATAAAGTACCATTTGAATGCCACAAGTTAAACATTATTCTTTACGATGTACGTTCTCACCTGTATTGTAACATTTGAGCCCGTCTCTTTACATGCAAGCGCATCAGATACTCTCATTTTCTTGGACATCATACGACTGCAGAGTCGATGCAGGAATTTCGAGCTACACCGACAGAATAACGACGAGGAGAAAGCAGGAATCCGCTGTAATGTGAGCGACATGCTGTCAACTTAGTGTAGAGACTGAACCAGATTATGTTTATCTCTGCTTTTTCCGTTTTGAATGCCCGTGCCGTTCACACCCACAAACACTGAATGTGAACGTGTCTTGATAAAATATAATGATAAAAACGTTTCTATAACAGCTTGGCTAGTTAGTCTCGTTTGTCTCTATTTTGACATTCACACTGCTCTCCACGCGCTTCCTGAAATCGAATGAACGTCATGAGGAACGTAAAGTATAGGTGGCGTCCCATTGGTTAAAGCTGCCATGCGCAAGAACTACTGATAGCCATTTAAAGGGATAGTTCCCAAAAAAGGGATTTTTTTAGAAACCATTATACTCACCCTTCACTTGTTCGTTTAAATTATTATTTTTTTCTGTTGAACACATTTTTTTGGGTTGGGGAAATTTACTTTTAACTTATCCAAAATTGTAATGTTTATATACGGACGATCGATTCTATAATTGCAGTTACAGTGTCCAAAGCCATCCTTTTTAATGAATGAGAAGTGAAAAATGGTTAGATTTTAGATTATTTATAAAATGTGCTACTTATTTTCATAGATCACGATGTTATATGCCAAAACAATACAGTATTTTCTGTAAAAGGATCTTATATTGCTAAAAATCATGAATTCCTAATCTCCGAATTAGGCAGTGTATTTGTTCCATCCTGTATCACTGTGTGATTAAAATATTTTATTTTACTTTTACTTTTATTTTTCTGTATTTATAAAAGCTCAAAATGGCAATTTTCCGAATTCTACAACATCTACAACAAAAATGTGTCTGTAAATCTTGCGTCAATTCTGTTATACAATATCATACTTAGTCTTTAAATTGGTGTAATTACCTCCCACAAGTATGTAAAAAAACAGATAATGATGTCACTTTTCTTGCTAATAAGATGTGAAGCATTGAAAGGTGCGTGTGTGCGTGCGTGTGCTCTGTTTGTAAAAATATTTTAATTTAAAAAGATCTTAAACACAGAGTAGCCTACTTTTATCTGTTTTCAAACTGTCAACACTCAAGAGCTACCACAATTTCAAAAGGAAAACTAAATATTTTATTGATTACAAACTGGTCAATTTAAAATATTTTAATTCTGATTTCTTAGCATTTATGCTAGCAGGTCAACTGTTTTGGCTAAAAAGTAAATTCTGTTAGTCGATTCGGTTACTGTTACCCATTTAGGGTAACAGTTCTGACAGTATGGTAACAGAATTGACAGTCATGTATGTGTGAGATTAAGAGACCTTTTGTTTCTCTCTCTTTGTGTGTGTGCATCCACAGGTGAAATATCCTGAAATGTAAGGACTGTTTATCTAACAGAAAAAAATATATTTTTCTAGCTATGATTTATTGTTTTTCTATACATTATCAAATTTGTCAGTAACAGAGCTGACAAACAATACTATAATTCTAATTAATGTTTTCCTAAAAGTAAAAATGTATTAATAATTAATGTTTGGCAAGCACTCAAGTATTATAATTGAATATTTTGAAATATAATTGAAATATAATTGATATAATTGAAAGTTTTAAAAGCACAAAATATGAAGGTTATTTTGCTGTATAGCTGTGTGGTTGCTAAGGTATTCTGGTTGGTTGCTATGGGGTTTTTAGGATACTATATGTAGTCATTCTGTGCGGTTTATGTTGCTATGGTATTTGGGATGTTTGCTTGGTTAATTGTTGTAACAGTACAAATACATTTTATTTTACTAAGAATTTATAAAATATACCAATAAATATATTAAGAAACACACACTCATAAAGCTCGAAGGTGAACTAAACCCGAAACATAACCTGTTCTGGTTATCCGCTTACATATCCTTAAACATGTCTGACCTGATTCTGGAATACACCCAAGACTAGAAGCATGTTTATTATACTTTTTAGGAGAAACAACAATTAGGAAATTATATTTTGTTATTCCTATACAATATTAGATATTATAATGAAATTCTTGCCAAATATTACTCTCATTATTACACTTCTTTTTCATGTTGCCACAAGAATGCAGTAATATGCAAATTAGATACAGCGTATGAATACATTGTCCTCAATGGGACACTTTTGCATTTTACACACATAAGCTATTGCACAAAGCAAAATGGTCACATTATTCTGTTATCTCTTATATACTATAGTTGACAATCATCTTTTTACAAAGTTTGGTATAAAAAATTATGTTATTAATATGTTAGTGATTAAAAAAATCACTAACATATTAATGTTTTTGCCAATGCATGTCAATTTATGTCAATTCTTTTTTAAATAATTGAGTTCTGATGTGGGGCCTCACGGTGGCACAGTGGGTACCATGATCGCCTCACAGCAAGAAGGTCACTGGTTCGAGCCTCGGCTGGGTCAGTTGGCATTTCTGTGTGGAGTTTGCATGTTCTCCCCGTGTTGGCGTGGGTTTCCTCCGGGTGCTCCGGTTTCCCCCACAAGTCCAAAGACATGCGCTATAGGTGAATTGGGTAAGCTAAATTGTCCATAGTGTATGTGTGTGAATGAGTGTATGGATGTTTCCCAGTGATGGGTTGCAGCTGGAAGGGCATCTGCTGCGTAAAACATATGCTGGATAAGTTGGCGGTTCATTCCGCTGTGGCGACCCTAGATTAATAAAGAGACTAAGCCGAAAAGAAAATAAATAAATGAATGAATGAATGAGTTCTGATGTCCACCGCAGTGTATACTATCTAATATTCATTCATTTTCTTTTCGGCTTAGTCCCTTTATTAATCTGGAGTCGCCACAGCTGAATGAACCGCCAACTTATCCAGCATTTTTTTATCCAAAGCTTTTTTTTAGAAGGATGAGGATATTTTAGTGAGAAGCTGAAGTTTCAACTTGCTTTTTTACTGGACAGACATTTGTAAAGGTCAGTGGAGGTGTGGGCTAGACTTCTGAATCTGTCTTTTCAGGAGTTCTGCATGGTCACCGAGGTGTAAGAACAGTCCAGGATAATGAAGCTTTAGACCATACAGAACATTAACATTTTCACATATATAATATAACATTTACAGTGTTGCTTAAAAATCTATTTGAAGAAAGTGCACTCAAAGTGCAATAATTTAAAAGAAACCTCAGATCACCATGATTTGTAACAGTAAGGCATTTTTAAGAGTAAAAAAAAGAGAAAATGCATCAATACTGGAGCTTTTCAGAGTTAAAAATGTTTCTAGTGAATATCATTTTATATACTGGAAGGGTAATGGTTCATTAATTGTAACAAAATAACAGCTCATATAACAAGAAAATGCAGTGTCATGAAGCCATTTAATGTCAAATAAAGCAATAAACCGTACATACAAGTAAAATGTACTGGCAATATTTACAGATCTGATTGAGTAATTAGCAGTTACTAATTAGTTTTCCCATGTAAAATGTTATAGAGATAAAGCACAAGTAATAACAATTTAGCTTCATATTAATACAACATACTTTATATCCTTTTAAAAAAAAATTTGATTATGAAGAATTAATCAGTTAATTAAGTTAGATTAATTGAACGCAAACATAGAAAGCCTATAATCAGAAAGTTGATTGTAGATTCACCACGCGTTTTCCACTAGATGTCGCTGTACCTCCATCAGTCTGCCACAGGGAGAGTCGCATGAGCAGCCGTTCACTAGACAAATCTATTTAATTACTTATTTATTAGCTCAGCATCTTCGGCGGTGAATTATTAATGCAGGTTTGGGGTCTCTGCGGACTGCATCCCACCAAAGGCAATGCTAATGTTGTTTTTACGGCGTGTTATATAATTGCATTTATCTGTGCCTTTGTTTGCTTTTTTTTTTGCTGAAAATCAGTTTTACAGCAGATCTGACGAAGCTCTGATGGGGACGATGTGAACGCTCAGCTATAGTTTCATTTACTTCTTTATTTCTTTAAAAACAAATCCACCACCACAAACTATTGTCTGTATAGACTTATTTATAGTGAATGCATGCAAGTTTCTCCGTTTCTCGGCCTTAATCAATATGTGATTAAGCAACACAAACAAGGATGAAGTTGTAAAAGCTCGGAGCTCAGCAGGAGTGAGATCAGAGTTTAGCAATGTCCTCCAGTCTCTCCTGAAAGACTCGACAAGCTGTATTGACCATTAATTCAAGCGGCTTATCATCAATTCCTCGCGTTCTGCGTGTGCACTGTAAGCAGCATCGATTTCACGTCACGACGCTCGTTTACTTCTGACGGAGTCAAAATAGTGATGTCATCTTGAGGGAAAGAGTTCGGATGCTTTTACTCCCAAACCCAACACGAAAACAGTGAATATATGAGATGCCTGCGCGAAATTTTTTTAAAGAGTTTGTTATGGTTGATGGATGCTATTCACAGCCCGCCGGGTGAACATTGAGTCTGGCCACAGAAGGCCTAATTTATAATAAATACTACAGTGTTTTTGAACCATACTATAGTAAAGTCTATTATACTATATTATAGTATTTACAATGCTTTGTTAAAGAGTACTACAGCATATTGTACCCAGCGGGCACCTTTGTGTCAGGATGTCATCAAACATGATGCCAAAACACACAAAAATGCTAATCGATTTGATGTCAAAACCTTGACGTCCATTTGACATCCACACATTGATGCCATTTTGACCACCAAAATAAGAACATAAAAAGTATTATTTTAAGAAAAATTTCATTAATCTGAAAACTTCAATTCTAAATGACAAATTTACACTGGATTTTGTATCCTTACAACGCATGTTAACTACCTTTGATGTCAAAACAACATCAAATTTACATCTAACAAAACACATCTGGACTGTCCTGTAGTTGATTTTTGACCTGTTTTTTATGCCAATGTTAGATGTCAATTTGATGTTGATTTGACATCAAAACTGTTTTCTTTTCATGTGTTTTTTTATGTTGTGTTTTGACATCAGTGTGCCCGCAAGGTAGTATAGTGAACTGGAAAATTGTAATGCTGTAGTCAAGTTTTTAGTTGTAGAAAACTTAGTACACATTTAGAAATAAAAGTACAAAATCTTTCACTGGGGTGGTAGGTTACCTTTTCAAAGGGTACACTTTTGTACATTACCATAAAGGTGGACCTGAGGGTACACTTTTGTACCTTTAAGGTACTATGAGGTACACACTTATAGTTTTTGTGTATGAAAATGTACTTTAAAACCATTTAAAAACTGTATAGTATCATAATAGTATTACATTATACTTATTTTCAGACAAGCACAGGTAAAGTAGTCTGTTTCTCAGCTTCAAACCAAACAACTTTCTGAACATTTAGGTCTGGGTGGTCAATTTATGCAGGTCATGTTATCATTTTCACTTTTAACCTCACAATTCGGACTGTTTGTTCTTCCCAGTAATGGAAAATGTCAGAATTTCTAGACAGAATCTCAATAAACTCATTATTGTCACTCTCGCTCATTCCCTCAATTTTCTTCAGCTTATTTCCTTGATTTATCAGGGATCACCACAGCACAATGAACCACCAATTACTCTGGCATATGTTTTATTCAGTGGACGCCCTAAACCCAGCACTGAGAGTACAACACACGAACCCCTCAGTGCAGGGAAACAGCCATACACTCTCTCATTCACACACACTCATACACTACGGCTAATTTAGTTTATCCAATTCACCTATACCATATGTCTTTGGACTGTGGGGGAAACCGGAGCACCCACAGGAAACAAACGTGAACACTGGGAAAATGTGCAAACTCCAAACAGAAATGCCACCTGGCCCCAACGGGACTCGAACCACAGCGCTGCCCAAGTCATAATTCTGTTGATATAACATAACCTACATCTGCAAGTTGAATTTTAAAGAGTCTTTGATCTAGAAAGCATATGCTATGTACAATAATCTGATAAGCGTCTTTTGTACAAACCTTCTAAATTGTAAAGATTTTAAAGGCATAAACATATATTTAGTGTCTGACAGAAGACATCTAATAGATGTAATATAGATGAGCAAACAATATAATAATACAAAGTCTTTAAAATGATACAAATAATACAAAGGTAAACACAAACTTCAAATAGATGTCTGTGCTATGTATTTGTGCTATCAGGGTTAAACTCACACTTCTGTGGAGAAAATGCAGATCTAAACATTGAAGTGCGTGATATAAACTCAGTTCCAAGAAATGAAGCCATAAAGAAAGCATAAACACACAATTGCAAGAATCTCTTTAATAATTAGTGATTTGTTTCTTGTAACCTTAACTTCATGTCTTGCTGTTAAGATTTTGACTTTACTTCTTGCAATTCTAAATTTATATCTCATAACTTAAAATCAGAAATAGAGATATATCAAGTCAGAGTTGCAAAGAAAGCTTACAAACTCTGCAAGAAAAAGCTCAGAATTCTTAGTCTTGCGATTCTGACAGCTGTTGTAAGTTCATTCATTCATTCATTCATTTTCCTTCATCTTAGTCCCTTTATTCATCAGGGGTCGTCAAAGCGGAATGAACCACCAACTTATCCAGCATATGTTTTACACAGTGGATGCCCTTACAGCTGCAACCCAGTACTGGGAAACATCCATACACACTAATTCACACACATACACTATGGCCAATTTAGTTTATTCAATTCACCTATATTGCATATCTTTGGACTGTGGGGGATACCGGAGCACCCGAAGCAAACCCACGCAAACACGGGGAGAACTTGCAAACTCCACACAGAAATGCCAACTGACCCAGCCGGGACTCGAACCAGCGACCTTCTTTCTGTGAGGCGATCGTGCTAACCATTTTACTGAATTTACACACAAAATTGTGCAGCTGTAAATATGACAATACTTAAAAGAACAATGTTTGCCATAAATTACATAAATAAAAATATAAAACAAATTATGGATCTTATTAGCACTGACATCATCAACATAGGCTCATTCTGAAAACGTACCTCTATATATATTTCTGGAGATCGTGAATTATGTAGCCAGAAGTATGTAAGTACGCCCTGTAGGGTTCGTTGACATGACATCGTTCCTTTTCGCGCTAGCAGCTTACCTCCGTGTGGATGGCGGCAGTTTGTCCAGTGTCCCGCAGCGTACATTGGCGGATTTGAGACACAGAGAGGAGTTGACCGCGAATCTGGCGAAGAACGGTTCCAGAAAGCAGGTAAGACAAAAACAAAAGCCAAAAAATGTAATAAATAAGTAAATAACAGAGTAAGAATGTGAATAAGCTTTTCTTTTTCTGGATTGCTTTTCAAAACACTATTCAGGTTCAGGGAAGTAGGTGGGCGCTGGTCAATCGGTGATTTTTAAAACACTATGGGTTGGGTTTAGGGAAGGGGGTGGGTGGGGTTATCGGTCGGTCAGTCGGTCGGTCAGTCAGTCAATCGACAGCGGTGGATTTACACGAGAAGAGCAGGCGCGAATGCCACTTGTGAGAGAAATTTGAGATCTCAAAACGCATTTTGGGACTTGTGAAAAAGGATTTGCGAAAACAAAAACTGCAAAAAAACGTACCTCCTGGGATGTATTTGGCACTCTCCAGAAATGTATATAGGGCTACGTTTTCAGAATGAGCCTGGGTTGGACATCATGCATACTGTATGCACTACCCAATGTTTTCTTTCTCCATTGTCACATCAACATTCCCTTGACAATAATCCTGAAATGTGCCATTCTTTAAATTTTTACTTTGTACAGTATATTATGCTAAAGGCTATTAAGCATTATTACAGGGCTCTCTGCAATGCTTGATTCTAGCCGATCTTGCCATCGATTGGTTTATTGTCCTTTGATTACAGCTGGTAAATACTGATAACACAGGCTCATCCGGATAACTGGAGTTGGCACTATTCGCAGGTTAGGAACTGCTTTCTCCACGGAAGCTTAGCATTCAGTGAGATAAGAAAATATTTCAACTTAAAATCAATGTTTGCATCCAATTATGTACAGGTATGTGGGAAGAAGCTATTTAATAGGCAAGACAAGACTGCATCACCCTGTCTGGGTCTATTTTGTGATAACAGCTGGCTAGATTAACAGTAATAAAATGGAAATTTTTGAAAAATAAATCTTAGTAATAACTGTTGATACTGTTGATAAAAACAGATCTATGAAGCCAAGGGTAGATTCATTGTGTCCCTTTGTAGATATTTGTGATATTTACTGCCTTAACCACAATTCCTAATTAATTTTATAGTAAATCTTTAAAGTAAACCTTAACTTTAAGTAAATAAATTGTTTTGTGTACAATTAAATAATTAGGATATATTTACATTAACATTACATGTATGAGCAGACAAAAGAAAGACAACTGTACACACACTCACACACACTGTCATGATCACCAGTGATCTAATGCTTGTGGATCGCTGGAGAGCATTCGTTGTCACCCAGACAGCAGTCCTGTCACTGTATGGACTGCAAATCCTGTCATGCACCTCACTCACACCTGTTCCGGTTCACCTTTGATTACATTCACACACAGCTGGTAGCTCATCCAAATGATTACACAGACTATATAAATTGCTCACTTTGACACTCACTGTAAACCCTGTAACATTACAAAGCGTTTACCTGGTTTAATCGCTTCGTGTTTTGACCCTTGCCTTGATCTCTTGTTTACGTTGTCTGCCGCCTACATCAACCATTTGCCTGTTACCTGAGTACGCTTCCAGATTTCCTTATGTGTACCTGTTTGCTCCTATATTTGACCATTGCCTGTCTTACGACTCTGAATAAAGCTGCATGTGGATTCTCTCTCCATTGTCACACACACACACAAATTAACAAATTGTGTAAAAAGCTATTAGATACTTTACTTTATAAAGCACTGTAAAAATGCTGGATTCCACACAATTCATAAGTTAACTTAATTGTTTTTACAAAATAAAGTGGATTGGATATAAATCAATTAAGTTGTCACAAAACCCCCGTCAGGAATTGTGTAAATTTAGTTCATTTTAAATAAGTAGTTTGAATAATCAGGTAAAATGATATTTTTAGTGAATGACGATGACTTAAAAGCTGAGTAATAAACTTGTTGTAACTAGGAACTGTTAAGCTGACTTAACTTAATTTTTATAATTATGCACATACTTAATTTACTTAATTTCAAGGCAACAAGTAATATTAATCACTTTTTTTTGCAGTATGGGGATTTTACACAAATTATAACTGACATCTTTCTGGAGGAGGTTCTTGTAAAATGGTACAAATGATCCTGGGCCAGAAACATTTTCTCTGGCCAGAAAGGCGAAAGGAAAGAAAAACAAAGGCAGCAGAGAACAGCGAGTGAGCTGGTCTTATTGATCTTATGGAACTGTCACTGTTTAATGTTTCATGAGCTTAGCTAGACAAATCCTCCAGGAGCAGCCCAATATCTTTACAACAGCACCTTAACTCCCACATATCAATTCTTCGCTTTGTTTGCGAGAGGCTGATAAGGGAAAGTGGGACTTCAATTTGCCCATTACACTGATTTCTCTCTGCTGCGTCTTACTCTTTTTCCCTGTCAGCTTTTCATCATCTAAAATACAGCTGGATTGAGCTATACTTTGACCGTTTTTAACCCACTGTGCTTAAAATATCTTTAAAAAATTCAAATACGGAGCTTATTATTTAAAGTATCACAGGGCAAACGCTCAGCATTCAGAGAGTGGACAGGGTTTGTGCTGTGCAATTTTGCCTCAAAACATCTTCCTGTTTAACTTGGTCATTATTATGCAAAAAATACTCATGGCTTTCTCATGGGTCTTTTATAGAAAACTGGCTTCTTTTGTGCTGAACATGTCAGTGTTATGCAGAGCTCCTGATATGGTTGACTGCTGCTTTACTACATTGTCTGGAGATTTGTCAGTGTGACCTTTGACCTCTCACAAGTCTCCAAAGAGGGCCAGTTTTTGTCTGTCTCTTCCTCTGAATGCTTCAGTTCTTATTTTCACCCTTGTATAGTTTCAGACATCTCTCCCACTGACCGCTAACTGAACGTCTCATGCATATGATACACACACACACGAATAAGAAACGCTTTGAAGTTTCAAAGTTGTCATTCTGTTCAATTCTGTTGGATTAATGGAGGATCTGTGTATGTGTGCAGTTCACAGCCGTCATGATGGCAAAGAAGGAAGCTGCTGTGTTTACAATCTCAGTTTATGGCATACACTATTTTTAAAGGGTAAGTTAATACAAAATTTTAATTACAGAATAATTTAGTCATTTTCAAGCCATCCACATGGCTAATTTAGGCCTTCTGAGATGAAGACAACTATTGTTTTTTAAAATGTTAAACAAGGAGGGAGCAAAACAAAATACTGGTCACAAATTAGAAGAACAAAGAAAAGGATTAGAAAAGGAAATGCTATGCAATCATCCATTTATTTTTTGTATAAGGTTGTAAAATATAAGGTGACATGGTGGCTCAGTGGTTAGCACTGTTGCCTCACAGCAAGAAGGTTGCTGGCTCGAGCCCCTGCTGGGCCAGTTGGTGTTTCTGTGTGGAGTTTGCATGTTCTCCCTGTGTTCGCGTGGGTTTTCTCCGGGTGCTCCGGTTTCTCCCACAGTCCAAAGACATGCAGTTTAGGTGAATTGAATGTGTTAAATTGGCCACAGTGTATGTGTGTGAATGCGAGAGTGTATGGGTGTTTCCCAGTGCTGGGTTGAGGGTGGAAGGGCATAAACTGAGTAAAACATATGCTGGATAAGTTCGGCAGTTCATTCAGTTGTGGTGACCCCTGATTAATGAAGGGTCTAAGCCACAGGAAAATGAATGAATGAATGTAAAATATATAGGTACTTATAGAAGAAATGCATTGCTTCTCTCTCTCTCTCTCTCTCTCTCTCTCTCTCTCTCTCTCTCTCTCT
>CAIGQW010056847.1:1290966-1319027 GCA_903798125.1 Danio choprae | reverse complement strand
TATAATAATATAATAATAATTTACATAGATTATGTGGGAAAATGGCAAATGTATTTGTAATTTTCAGCTTAAAATGTTAACTTTAACCTGTATTTTTAATTTTGCACTGAATTTCATTGTTTTAAAGTCCTTTAAAAAACAAAAGTCAAAAATCTGATTATTTTTGTCACTGATGTTCCCAAAACTTAAAACCCCAAATCAGAAAATGATGGGACAGTATGGAAAACACAAATAAAAAAAGTAGTAATTTCGAAATTTACTTTGACTTGTATTTCATTGCAGACAATACAACGAACATTATTTAATGTGTCCTTGTAATTTTTTATTGAAAATAAACATGTATTCCAATTTTGGTTCTTGCAACACATTTAAAAAAAAGTTGGAACAGTGAAGCATTTACCACTTTGTAAGGTTGCCATTTCTTTTCACAACACTTAAAAGACATTTAGGGAGTGAAGACACAAAGTGATTAAATGTTTCAGGTGTAATTTTGTCCCATTCTTCCTGCAAACAAGTCTTAAGGTGTGCAACAGTACGGGGTCTTTGTAGTCGCATTTTGCGCTTCAAAATGCAACACACATTCTCTATTGAAGACAGGTCGGGACTGCAGGCAGGCCACTCAAGTAACTGTATCCTCTTCCTCCACAGCCAGGATTTTGGAATGTGTGCTGAATGTGGTTTTGCATTGTCTTTATGAAATATGCATAGGTGTCTCTGAAAAAGAAGGCAGCATATTGTGCTTCAAATTCTCTCTGTACTTTTCAGCATTAATTGTCACGGTCTCAGGAAGGATGAGGGAGTGAAAACTCAAGTGCAACAAAAGATGATTTATTAATAATTAAAATAAGACAAAAGGACAACAAAAACCACCCCGAGCGGGGGAAAACATAACTAGAACACAAATAAGAAAACAAACTTGGCTGGGTTGGCGAGACAGGACTGGAGCAGGAACACAGGGGAGTATAGATGACGAACTGGAACAGGACAGAAGAAATAAGGAGAATATAAGGGAGAAATAATTAACACACAAACAGGTGAACATAATAAACCAATAATGGGTTAACAAGGAGGATGGGACTAGACAATAGACAGGAGATCACATGACACAAAGAAACAACAAGCCATGTGCTCACATAAAACGAGACTAGAACACGCAGCCAATGACAGAACTCATTAACCGCGTGTTCACATGAGACACTAAAGCACGCAGCGCATGTAAACATGTACCACGTGCTAAACACAACACAAACAGAAGACACAAGTACACGATAAATGAAAACACTCACTCACACATGCAACGTGCGAGTTTCATCCCAGCGCCAACCAAAACCAACTAGACTGAGACGCTGAGAATGAAACACCACGCTGCAGGCAGAACAAACACAAACACCAGGACAAAAGCGTGCGTCCCAAGCACACAGAGACCTCGTGCACCCGCATCAAGCGGGAACGCGCACGGCCCAAATGCAAATGCAAAGACGGCGCTCATACAAAAGACACCCAATGACAGGAAATGAGTACTCGACCCAAGAAAACTCGAGCCAAGCACAGCATACAAGACATGACAGGACTAGTGTCTGGACTCTGTCACCAAAACAAGAATTAACAAGATCAGAGAGGCAGAATCCTGACACTAGCCCCCCCAAAAGAGACACCACCTGTCGTCCCTAAAGGGAACATCCAACAGACAAGAAACACCACAAGTCAAACAAATCAGGCAACATCAACAAACACAAGACAGGGAACATACAAGACATCAGGAAGGGAGGGAGGGAGGGAGGGAAGCCAAACCAGACCCAGCAAGACAAACAAGGGAGGGATGGGAGGGCAAAATCAGGGAGAATCAGGAGGTTCAGGGACCCTGGCTGACAGGAAGGGCAGGGTTTCGAGAACAGGAGTCCAGATGGGAAACCAGGGAGGAGCTGGAGGGACAATCCAGGGCAGGTTTAGCAAGTCAGGGTCCCCGGCCAGGGTGGAGCCGGAGGGACTGTCCAGGGTGACAGAGGAACACACCAGGGAGGAGCAGGAGGGACAACCCAGGCAGAATCAGGGGAGGCAATGCAGGTTAACATAGAACTTCATTTTGACACAGTACAGTTTTAACTGACAAATGTGAATGTAACTATGAATTGTGGTACTTCACAATGGTTTGCCAAAGTAGTCCTGAGCCCATGTGGCGATATCGCTTATAGATGAATGATGATCCTTGATGCAGTGCCGGCTGAGGGATCGGAAATCACGGTTGTTCAGCTTAGGCCTGCGCCCTTGTTCTTTACACACTGAAATTCCTCCAAATTCCTTGAATCTTTTAATGATGTTATGCACTGTTGAAGGTGAAATGTCCAAATGTCTTCCTATCTTTCTTTGGGGAACATTGTTTTTTAACATTTCAATAACTTTTTCACGTATTTGTTGGCAAACTGGCTATCTTCAGACATTAAAGCTATAAAAGTCATAGTTAATGATTTAATAATTAGCAACCATAATAATAATAATAATAATAATAATAATAATAATATAATAATAATAATAATAATAATAATAATAATAATAATAATAGTTGAAGCATACTGTAACATGTTTTTCCCTAATATTTTTCTGTTTTAAATGTAATATATTATGTTACTAACTAAAAAAGTGTATTTAGTAACCACAATTTGCATAGCCTAGCACTATCATCTTCGCTTTATAATGCAATGACATATTTATTTGTAGAGTTTCATCAGTGTTCAAGCACTTTTTGAGGCTACTGTACACACACAGAGAGCGAGAGAGAGAGAGAGAGAGAGAGAGAGAGAGAGAGAGAGAGAGAGAGATCCTGTATATGAAGTGCTCACCCTCAGTGGACAACACCACACATATTCATGAGTAATTGCCTCTATTTATAAGACAAGACCCACACCTTACTAATTAGCCCAAATATAAATTACAGAGCTTTGGCCTTCACCAGAGCTTAATTTGAAGAGTACCCTCAATTCACTTGTGAAATATGTTAACTAAAGATAGGGCTGTTGGTAAAACTGCATCATGGCCCAATTTACAAATTGAAGCATGCTGTGTATTTGCTGCTGAAAGATGTTTAGTAACAGACACAGAAATATCATGTTTGTGTAGACGTTTGGGTGGTGAATTAATCTCTGTTCCCAAACCTAGTGAACTGTTTTACTTTTGCGAATACTGATTTACTGTGCAACATCAGTGACCGATTAGGAACACTACATCGGCTCATTCGAATGGCAAACTGCACTGATTCCAGTACAGCGCAAACAATGCACAGATATGGGATACAGATATCGTTTTTTTTTTTTTTCAAATATTATTAACTATAGCA
This sequence comes from Danio choprae, assembly GCA_903798125.1. Taxonomy (NCBI): domain Eukaryota; kingdom Metazoa; phylum Chordata; class Actinopteri; order Cypriniformes; family Danionidae; genus Danio; species Danio choprae. The sequence continues at coordinate 1,315,696 of CAIGQW010056847.1, read as the reverse complement.
GGGTCGTCATTATGACCATTTTGAAATTTTGTAAATTAATAACAAAATAAAATAATATAGAATAAAATAAAATCAAATAGAATAAAATAAAATGTAAAATTTTAGAATACAATCCATGTAAATGTGCATGTATATGTTAATAAATGTGTGTGTATTTGATTTTAACATTGCTCTGAGTATTTTTTTACTTTGAATACCCATAATAGTCAAATTGTCTGCATGCATTTCAGCGCTAAGTGCCTCTAAACTTTCTGCTAAGAAAAACGTAACTTTCTGAATGCAAGAATCTACCATAACTTCAGACATCTTTCAAAATTACAAAAATGTATCTTTCCCGCATGCTGAAAAAAGTGCGCAGACACCGTACACACCTTCATGGGCAGTTTAAGAAACACCACAAAACAGGCAACATTAGTTTAGCATTAGTTTAGCACTAATACACAATTACCTTGTTGTCTATATTACAAAAAAAATGTAAACAAATTTAGGATACTGACTAAATATGCCAGACTTTCAAAGCTTGATTTTAAAATCTCAAAAGAAGTTTAAAAAGTAAATATGATGTGTCAAACATTAGCATAATACAAAATTCTAATTCTAATTCACATAATTCTGGTAGATCCTGTGTTAAAAAAATCTTTGATAATGCAAAATAAGTCATGAAACACACCGAGCAGTTATGAGGAGAATCACAGCATTAAAATATTTGATTTGAAGCAAAGTATGAATTACTTATATGACCAATTACTCACGAGTACAATCTCTGCAGCCACTATGCATTTAGAAGTACATGTATATAGAGAGCACATTTGAGACATCACTTTGGGTTTATCACCGAGGAGACAAGTGTGGCTTAGCATTCAGCTGGCGATTCAGCCAATGTGGGACCAAAATATAAGGTTTCAGACTTTATGATGAAATGTATATAAAGTGCCACAGCAGCTGATTCTATAATCTGTTTGGTTAGATGTATGCCAAGTGTGTAGTGTAAGTTCACAAGCACCACCAAATGCACGTTATAGAGAAAGGTGCAGCAAGCATCTTTGACACTGAGCATAGTTTCTTCTTGATTGGCTGGTGTTACCCAGCAACCAGGAGGAAATCAGCTCCACAAAAAGTTTGCAGAATCATGCGAATATGTTAGGTGTTGCCCAGCCCACAGCTCTACAGATCTCTGTTACAGAGGCACTGCATGCAAACACCCAGGAGAAGGCAACACTCCTTGACAGCCTCTGCTCTAATTTAGACTGAAGGAAAGAAAGCACAACACTGATCAGGCAACCTCGAGAAATGCAACAATCAACAAAACGACTTCATAGAGGGGTCTTTCTCCTGAATGATGGTGTTAAACATCTAAGTCTACACCTAGGTATGTCACCTAAGTCTTTCACATCACACATTCTCTTGCAACTTAGGTTTCTTCAAAATGTGCCCATATCAGCTGGACTACACCGGGGTGGAGTTTGTTGACTACACAGTTGAGCTCACCTGGAATGTGAATGACATTGTTTTGAGCCACGTATATCTTCATAGAAGCAGATGGCAAGTGAGGTGTTTCCCTTCCTGCACAGATAGGAACCAGTGGACAGTGTGAAACACTGCCAATAGCTCCAGCAATTGATATGCCAATGCAACTGGGGTTCGGTCTAGGAAGCCACTGCTGCGTGTATATTACACGGCACCCCAATCCTGAGATGGAAGCATCTGTCATTATGACAACATGTGTCCAGTGACAGTGTACAGCGACACAGCAGAGTGATGGTCAGTTGGCATATCCCTGTGCACCATGCCAATCTGGGGACCCAATCATGAAGCCAGTGCTGAAATGGTCTTACATGTAAAAATCTGAGCAAATGTAATTTGGGCTGCGGAAATCACATGCCCCGGGATCTCTGAAAAGATTTACTCAGACAGACCACCACTAGCCTGGTGAGCTCAGAGACAGAGTCCAGCTTCATCCAAAGAATGGAGAAGCTCCACCCATGGAACAGACTGTTCCTCTCTTGCTTGAAACAAGTCTTCGACAGGTTGAGATGCCAGAGCACCATCTCTTTGTGCATAATTACTTGACCCTGAGACTGAGCTGAAATAAGCCATATAAACAAGAATGGGATGAGCAGTGCTTATCAGGCTGACAGAACCCACACCAGCAGCACCACTAGAGCTATCACTGACAATCCAGTGGTGGGGCAGCTTGGGGTGGGAATGCTCACCTCAGAAAGCATATCAAGAATCCTGTGGTGAGGCTGAAGAAGCAAGAGAAAGGAGCCTGTCTTTTGGCACAAACAGAGCCTGTGGCAAATTGTGTTGAGGTTGCAAGTTGAAAGACATCCAAAGCACATCCCAAACTGGCAACACTCAATAGTTCACACCTAGAGAGAGAAAAACTGGTCCTTCATAGCACTGATTTTTCTTTTTTTTGCAGGGTTGATGCCTGGCCATCCAACAGGGAAAGAGCAGTCCCACTTATCTCTGGCTTACCTGACTCGAGGATGCATCGCAGGTGTGATGGCAAAGCAAGTTTGGAACTTAACTGCCTTTTCACTGCTGAGAACTCTTTGGCACAGTGTCGCCGAATAGGCCATCCTGGTATATGGTGATGTCAAGAAGGTAAACTTTGTCGGCATCCTGCATATCAACCAGGTTAAGCCACCGGTGGCATCCATCGACCACAAGCGTGGATATCACCCTCTCTAGGGCACGAGCGGCTGACTTACAGAGTGGCTGAAAGAGCCTCCAACCCAGTCACCAAAGCCACCTGGGAAAGCATAGCTATCATGTCCGAATCAGGGTCCTGGGCATGAAACCCAGGCTTACCCTGGGGCATGATGACATGCCCTCTGATGCCACGATGGATGTCTGTGAACTGGAGACTTCGATTGAGAGTGCGGCCATCCCAGAGGATGAACTGGCACACTCATCCAAAGCCTGGACGGGGTGTGCTTCGGAAGAGTGGGAGGTCCATGGGGGTCTGAAAGATTGTCCCCACTGTAATCTCTGAGTGCTTGCTTCTGGCAGACAGAGGAAAACTTTAACTTTGGAAATCAGGAGCTCAGTAGCAGTTGTGATCTCTTCACAGACGTATATGGCTCAGAAGCAAAAGTCTGAAGCGTTGTCTCACACATGCTCCGTATATACTATATTTATTCCTTATATAAACTGAATTGCTGAGTGGTTGCAACTGTAAAATTGCACTTGCCAATTTCGTAGGCATTTAATTGGCCCTATTTCATACATTTCAGAGTAATTGGCCATCTAAATGATTCCCCAAAACATTGTTCTGACATAACTTGGAGTGAACAACTGAAGAGCAACTATAATCCAATAATGCATTGAGGCACCAAATACACTAATGTGTTTTCACTTTAAAATACGCCTGGCATTCACACTACTGTGGTACTACTTTTTTGTGTTTTGATAATGCTGAAGACTATGATGCTGGTGTTTAGTTTCAGTGTAATCAGAATGGAGGCGTGGCTATTCACAATTACTCTCTGATTGGTCTTCTGGACTATTGTGTATTGTTCCCTGATTTATCATGCTCTCTCTTGTGATTATGTTGCTAGATGGCAAGTACAGATGCTGGCAAAATATGCGCACCCAGTGAGTGTGAATGGTCATGTATCATGTGTTTTAAACTACAGAGTGAACAGTGTGAAAAAATCCAGTGTGGACCAGGATCCTTCTAAAACGCAGTTTTTAAGAGATAGTTCACCCAAAAATTTACATTTACTCACTATTTACTCTCCTCAAGAGGTTTCAAACTATTATAAGTTTCTTTCTTTTGTTGAACACAAAAGAATATATTTAAAAAAAAGCTGAAAACCTGTAAACATTGATTTCCCTGGTAGGGAAAACAAATTCTATTAAAGTCAATGGTTACAGGTTTTCAGCTTTCTTTATGAGGTATACAGGTATTCAGCTTTCTTAAGAATCTCAAACAGGTTTGGGTCAAGTAAATAGTGAATAAATGAATAATCGAGATGGAGTGGATGGGAGACCACATGGGAAAGCAAGGTTTCTGCCGAAAGTGGTGTTAGTGAGGCCAACATCCAGGGGGATGCTGCACACTGGTGGTGGATGAGGAGATCCCCCCCCCCCCCCTTGTGTAAAGCACTTTGAGTGTCTAGAAAAGCGCTATATAAATGTAAGGAATTATTATTATTATTATTATTATTATTATTATTATTATTATTATTATTAAACAGAATATTCAGTTTTGGGTCAACTATCCCTTTAAAACAAAATCACAAATAAGTGGCTTTTTATACATTTATATACTTTCATTCATGTGAAATGTATGATTTCTGGAAAGAAGATACACCCCTTATCAAAATAACCGTCACTGGGGACTGAGCAGATCATTTTTGCATAGCAAAATAACTAAAGCTATATTCCAAAGCCTAGTGAACTAGCGATTTACATTGAAAATATTTTTAGCTTAGCAGCATGCTAACCATCAAGTCAACTGAAACCTGCTGTGATTCGAGTCTCTTGTGCAGTTTGTTTGAAGAGTGCTATTTTTTGTGCTGTGTGGGCGATAGGAGAGAGTTGTTCAGTTCGAATGCAGATGCCCGTGTAGGCAGCAGACAGACGGATAGCTCCCTTGGTTTTGGAACAGAGCCTAAATACAGTTAAAATTCATAAGAATTGGGTTTAATATTTGAATGGAACCATTTAAATGACAGAATGCAACTCCTGAGCTGCCCCGGGCCTTTTAAGGTTTTAATATTTATTCTTATTTTTATTAGCTATATTATATACTTTTTAGTAGAACTGACATAATATATGGTATGATAAAACTAAATCTGATCACATTTCAAGGGCTTTGCTGCAGTTATTCATTCTAATAACCTTACTGGATTTGCTATGCAGGAAAAATAAAACGAGTGTCTGATTCTTTTTTCAAGTTCATAGAAACTGAGCATAATGGAGACTGATGGGACCCATTCTTATCTGAATATGAAAATGCTAACTGTATTAATAGAATCATATTATCTCATAAATGCACTGAACTTTTGAAATACCAGCTCTGCAGTAGCAGGCCTAGTTTTAAATGAAAAAAAAAAAAAGTTATGTATGACATATGAGGGTATTTATAATCGGAGGTATGGAAAGCCTTAAATAAAAATAATAAAATATGGATAGGTGTGTATCATTCATACATTAATTTTCCTTTGGCTTAGTCCCTTATTTATCAGGGGTCACCACAGCGGAATGAACCATCAACTATTCTGGCATATGTTTAACTCAACAGATGCCCTTCCAGCCCCAACCCAGTACTGGGAAACACCCATAAACTCACATTCACACACTACGGCCAATTTAGTTTTTTCCAATTCATTTATAACCCATGTCATTGCACTGTGGGGGAAACCGGAGCACCCAGAATAAACCTACATGAACATGGGGGGAAAATGCAAACTCCACACAGAAATGCCAACTGACCCAGCCAGGATTCGAACCAGCGACCTTCTTGCTGTGAGGTGACAGTGCTAACCACTGAGCCACCGTGCTGCCCTTAATAGTTGTATTCACTCAAACTGGAGATGCATTATGTATTATTCTCAATTAGTTCCACTGACATTTAACTAGTATATTATTAAAATATGCATGCAAATTTAGCACTATGAATGTAGTGGCAACATTCAACTACAAATGTGTCACCTTTTTTTGTTTGGCCCATGAAAACAGTTTAGAACAAAGCCAGACCGGAACATTTATGCACCTCAGACCTACACTGCAGTGTTGTGTTACTGAATGAATCTGTTTTTGAAGGAATTGTTTGAGCCATTGATCCTAGGATTATTCATAAAGACAGTCACTTTGTTAACTGACTTGACTTAAGATTGACTAGAAGACAAACTCACACCAAAGAAAAACAAGAGAGGCACAGGACAGAGAACACTTGGAGAATAATTAGGGAGAGCAAATCAATAATCTGATTAGAAGGGCAGATAAACAAAATGATACATAATTGAATAACATGAAGGCAGGGGCTAGACAATAAGCAGGAGAGAACATGACGTTTACCCTAAACGGTAACATGTTAGTTAAATGGGGTGTTCATTATTCATTCATTCATTTTCCTTAGGCTTAGTCCTTTTATTCATCAGGGGTCGCCACAGAGGAATGAACCGGCAACTTATCCAGCATATGTTTTACACAGCGGATGCCATTCCAGCTGCAACCCACTATTGGTAAACATCTACACACTCATTCATACACATACACTACGGCCAATTAAGTTTATTCAATTCCCCTATGGCGCATGTCTTTGGACTGTGGGGGAAACTGGGGCACCCGGAGGAAACCCATGCGAACATGGAGGGAACATGCAAACTCCACACAGAAATGTCAACTTGCCCAGCCGGGACTTGAACCAACGACGTTCTTGCTTAGAGGTGACAGTGCTAACCACTGAGCCACCGTGTTGCCTCAGACTGTCATTAAATCATTAAAACTATGACATGACACATCATGAATGTGAATGAGATTTTATGCATGCTTATTACAACTGTCATTAAGTGTAATTTGCTCAATTATGACATTTTAAATGCAAAGATGACATTGTTTATGTCAAGTTGTCATAACAAACAAATACATCACAACCAGTTTTTGTCATAACATAACCAAGATAACTAAACTTGTCATAAATCTGTCATAAACATGATTGTCATGAAGCCATTATAATTATGTCATGAATTTTATAACACCATCATTATTATTTTTTTGACCAACTTTGACCAATTTATTTGGTGCAAGCTAAATTTATGATGAAAATGTCATTAAATATTAATGACACCGTTTAAATTTGAGAGAGTAATGACAATTTTAATGAGACATTTTAATGACAAATGCAGCTTGTTCCACTGAAAACGTGATCAGAAAAATACTCATTACACAAGTGTCAGTGTTCGTCCGCGTCATCGTTTGTTGTTGTCACGTGCCTTTTGTCTTTCTCCCGCCACAGTCATTGTTAATCTGTTCCACCTGTGTTCATCCCTTCTGTGTCATCAGTGTAATCAATCTGTCATCCATTTATACCCTTTCATCTGTGTCCATTGTTGTCCGGTATTTTGGTTCGTTTGGGTCGTTTGGTTCGTGTGGTTGTCTCGTCCTGTCTTCTCGCATCCAGTGTCTGTTCCCCGTAAGCGTTTAATAAATCCGTTTTGTAATGTTTCTCCTTCTCCGTCTCGTTCTGTCACCATCCGCCACCAAGGCGTTACATAATACCGGACCCAAAAATAGCGGCGTGTTTTCCCCCGTTTTTCTTTTTATAGACTGTTTTCCCCTCAGTGTTTTATTTTTCTCCCTTCGTGTTTCCTGGACCCTACCCACCTTCCCGTTCGTCATCACCGCCTGCTGGAGCAGGGGGAAAGCAGCCCTGAGGACCATGATCGAGCGACTGCTAACAGCTTTCCGGGCGACGTGCTCTGCACGCCCATCATCTTTAGCAGAGCACGATCGCCCGAAGATGGTCCTCGGGGCAACATCGCCGCAAACATGGAGTGGACACTGGCGAGTAAAAGATCGCTTCTCACCGCCTTCCTGGAGGAAGAACTCGTCAGTGCCACTCCAGACCCAGTGACCAGCCAACCAACACCACCCACCTGCAGGGAGCGCTTGCCAGAGCCCACCGCAGACGGAGAGCCACCCCCAGCCGATGAGCGGTCGCCCCCTAGAGCGACGGAGCGGAATCGCGCTGAGATGGAGGAGCTTATAATCCCGTCTGACCAGGTGGACGAGCCGGCAACACCGCCAAGAGGGGGAGTCCTGGCGGCTACCCGCGGAACCAGCGAGAGTCCCGCCCACCCCCCCATGCAGATGGACAGCGGCTGGACACTGGGAGGCTACTCATTGGCTTCTGGGGCTTCATTTTTAACTTTCCGCTGCTTTCAGGCAACAATATCCGTCCGCTGTATTAAGGCAGCAACCAACTGTTTCCGCACAGTTTTTTAATCTTCCTTCCCCGAAAAAGCCTCAGCTCCAGGGTCATGAGTGGCTTCCCACGGTCCCCCAGAACTGCAGCCAGTCGTCCAGCTCCAGCACTGCTGCAGTCAACCAGCCAGCTCCGGAAATGGAGCTCGCTTGTGGGCGCTACCTGTCTGCGTCACCCTCTGGAGGGTGTCGCCCAGCGTCAGCTCCTACGGCCTCCGAGCTGCGGACTCCACCTCGGCCCTTCGACCCTAGGGCTCCGCGTTGGCTCACTCCTCCCTCGTCTTCATCGTGGGCCGTCCGCCCACCAGCTCCGCCAGGCTCCCTCGTCCCTCCGGCTCCACCTTGGTCAGTCGTCGCCCTTCCTACTCCTCTGGACTCCACTCTTCCGGCTGCACCTCATCGCACCGTCCTACCGGCAGCGTTGAGCTCCTCCATCCCTCCAGCTACGCCTTGGTCCTCCGTCGCTCTGGCTACGCCGTGGGCTTCCAGAACCCCACCGTCGCCTTGCTCAGGTGAGCCGCCTGCTTCGCCCGGCCCTCAGAAACCTCTGCGTCACCTTCGCCCTTCGGCTCTCCGTCACTTCCGTGGGCTCCACCGCCATCAGCGGCGTCTCCCTCGGTCGGCCCCCTGGAGTCAGCAGCCACTCCTCCTCCATGGATCCTCCCTTCCTCCTTCTGGCTGTGTCCTGGGTCCTCCTGCTCCGGTTCCCTTCTTGTGTCTCCCTCAGACTCCTCCCTTGTACCCTCCCCTTCTACCCTCCTTCTTCCTTTTGTTGTTTCCCGTTGGACGCGCCTTCAAAAAGGGGGGGGTACTGTCAGTGTTCGTCCGCGTCATCGTTTGTTGTTGTCACGTGCCTTTTGTCTTTCTCCTGCCACCGTCATTGTTTATCTGTTCAACCTGTGTTCATCCCTTCTGTGTCATCAGTGTAATCAATCTGTCATCCATTTATACCCTTTCGTCTGTGTCCATTGTTGTCCGGTATTTTGGTTCGTTTGGGTCGTTTGGTTCATGTGGTTGTCTCGTCCTGTCTTCCCGCATCCAGTGTCTGTTCCCCGTAAGTGTTTAATAAATCCGTTTTGTAATGTTTCTCCTTCTCCGTCTCGTTCTGTCACCATCCGCCACCAAGGCGTTACAACAAGTCATTACATGTTTATGAAAGATTTATGGCAAGTTGGATGAAGACGTATTGTGATGTATTTCTTTATGTCAAGTTGTAACAAACAATGTCATCTTTACATTTACAATGACATAACTGACATAACAGTTGTCATAAGCATGCATAAAATTTCATTCAGATTTATGACCTGTGTCATGCCATGCTTATAAAGGTTTCATGACAGTCTTATGAACACCCCATTCAAGTACAGTGTTACCCACTAAAAAAAGCCATGTGCTCACACAAGACAGGATAAGAACACGCAGCCATTGAGAAAACTCATCAGTCTCGTGCTCACACTAAAAAAATAAAATAAAAAACAATAATAACTAGACTGAAGAATCAAGACTAACACGAAAGACAAAACACATGGACAAGAAAGAGCATGACTTGAGCTTGCTCTAGATTGTGTGCCCACTATAAAGACAAGAGAAAGCTCAAACTCACCCGAGACAAAGATAGGAAAAATGAGTGCACGGTTCAGGTTTGCTTTAAGACAGGACAGGAGCAGTGTCTGGACTGTATCACCAAAACAAAAATAAACATGACTAAAGTGACAGCATACTGACAGAATCAGCTGTGTTGAACAAATGATTCAGTGACAATAATTTCCCGCTACCTGATTCATTCAGAATTGTGGGTAAATTGTTAAGCATTTTCAATTAATTTTCCTTAATGGAGTAATATATCACAAATGTAAAATTTATTAACTGAAATTAAGTAAAATAATGTAAAATGCTTAAATATGATTAGGGGGCAATTTATTCCAACTTAGGGAATTCTGAAAATGTACCCCTATATACATTTCTGGAGATCGCGAATTATGTGGCTGCATTTCGTCTTTAAAACGAACGCTTACCAGTTGACTGCTTACCTTCATATGGATGGCTTTCCCGCTGTTACCAGTTTGTCCAGTAGCTTGCCATGTACGTCAGCGTACTTAAGACCCAGAGAGGAGTTGACCATGACGACGGGGTTTGAGTCAGGCGAAGAACAATTCCAGAAAGCAGGTAAGACAAAAACAGAAGCCAAAAAACAAATACAAAGTAAATAACAGGGTGAGAATGTGGTAAAATCTGAAAACGTGGTAAAAATCAGGGGGCTTTTTCTTTTTCTTTTTTTTTTTAAACTGTCGGTTGGTTTTAGGGAATTGGTGCTTTTGAAAACACTATTGGTTGTGTTTCAAGAGTTCACACTTAGCTGATGATTGAATGTAAAAGCGAGTTTGGCATGCTGTCCTGGGAGAGAGCCCTGAGCTCATGAGATCCTCGAGCCCGGGGCTCCCTCCCATTTGCGGGGCGAGAGGGGAGTTTGAGCTCAGGTAAGTCTCGAGAACTCCCCTGCTTGTTAATGGTGAATGTAAATTATGAATACTTGTGGAGAGAATGTAGCTGATTGATAGCTCGTCTATGGTGTCTATTTGGTTTTGGCAGTCGGAGACATTGTTTCCGACTCTGGCCCACGGTCAGAGACAATGTCTTCAGAGAGACTGTAGTTGCGGAAGACGTGTTCAAATTATGCCTCAGCTGTTTCTAAGGCGGTAGGAAGTGCTTTGAGTGGGATGAGTTTGCAGTGTTTGGAGAATCGATCAACGACAACCAATATGGTGGTGTAACCTCGAGAGGGAGGTAAATCAGTGGCAAAGTCTACACCTATATGGGTCCAGGGTCGGCGGGGAATGGGTAAAGGTTGTAGTTTACCCTCTGGAAGATGGTGAGGAGTTGTGGTAATGGCGCAGACCAAACACCCCCGAACATACTGGGAAACGTCCTTGGTCATTCCTGGCCACCAGTATTTTTCCTTTAGGAGCGAGAAGGTTCGCCTGCTGCCCGGATGACCTGAGCCAAGGGATGTGTGTGTACTATCGAGGAGGGTGAGCTGATGACTGGAGGGTACGTAGGTTAAGCTCCTCGAGGGTGGCAGCACGAATTTCCTCATCCACTCTCCACAGGATGGGTGCGAGGAAGATGGAGGGAGGTAGTACGGCTTTCGGAGTGTCTTGAATGGGGTCAGGTGAGTACATACGGGATAATGCGTCAGCTTTGCAGTTTTTATGACTGGGTTGATAGGTTATTGAGAAGTTGAATCGGGCGAAGAATAGGGACCAATGAGCCTGTGACGGAGGTATTGGAGGTTTTTATGGTCGGTTATGACTGTGAATGGAAATTGTGCTCCTTCTAGCCAGTGCCGCCATTCCTCGAGGGCCAGTTTGATGGCTAATAACTTAGGATCTCCAATCCCGTAGTTTTGTTCCGCAGGACTTAGTTTTCTGGAGTAGTATGCACACGGATGGAGAGCTTTAGGGTTACCAGACCACTGAGAGAGCACGGCTCCTACTCCTACGTCTGCTGCATCAACCTCTACGATGAAGGGCCGTGTAGGATCGGGGTGCTTGAGGATCGGTGCAGAGGTAAATTTACTCTTGAAGAGCCGGAAGGCGTGGTAAGCGTCAGAGTTCCAGGAGATGGTACGTCGTCCACCTTTGAGGAGGGATGACAACGGGGCAGAGATGAGACTGTAGTTTTTGATGAACCGCCGTTAGAAGTTGGCGAATCCCAGGAATCGCTGGAGCTCTTTCACCGCTTGGGGCTCTTTCCAATTGGCCACGGCCTCCACTTTGGTGGTCTCCATCTGAACCCCCGCAGCGTAGATCACGTACACGAGGAAGGAGATGGTGGACTGATGGAACTCGCACTTCTCGGCCTTAAGATAGAGCTGATGTTCCCTGAGGCGACATAGTACTTGGCACACATGAATACGGTGGTCTTCAATGTTACGGGAGTATATGAGGATGTCGTCGATATAGACAATGACACATCGATGAAGAAGGTCTCTGAAGATTTTGTTCATGTAATTTTGGAAGGACTGTTAGCTAGCCTGTAGGGCATTACCTGGTACTCATAGTGGCCAGTAGGGGTTATGAAGGCGGTCTTCCACTCATCTCCCTCTCGAATACGGTTAAGATTGTAGGTGCTGTGGAGGTCCAGCCTACTCAATATACGCGCCTCCCGGAGCTCCTCAAGAGCTGCTGGCACAAGCGGTAGCGGGTAAGCAAACTTCACCGTGGCCTCATTTAGCACCCGGTAATCGATACACGGCCTGAGTCCTTCGTCTTTCTTGGCAACAAAGAAGAAGCTCGATGCGGCAGGTGATCGGGATGGTCTGATAAACCCCTGGTCGAGGGCTTCCCGGATGTAGCTCTCCATGGCCTCATGCTCATGCTCCATCCTAGGATCTCTCCCATGCTCCATTTTATGGTGGGTTGGTGCTGGATTAGCCAGGGTCGACCCAGCACCACATCTACATTAGCCCTGGGTAACACTAACAGAAAAAGTTTTTCATGGTGAAGAGGAGGAGTAAAGAGTGTGACCTGGCGAGTCTGTCGGGTGATTTTGCCATCGCCCAATGGTGAGTCCTGTATGGTATATATTTGATACCGGGTCTCGTTTAACACTGTGGGGATGCGATGTTTTGGGACGAACTTGGACGAGATGAAGTTCTCTACTGCTCCGGAGTCCACCAGAACATTTATGGGAAAAGTACATGAGTTGATGGTTAGTGATGCTTGGATATGAGGAATATTGGAAACAGAAGGAGTGATGGAAAAGGCACTCACTATTGGACGAGGCAGACGGACTGGACAGCCTGAGAGGAGATGGGAGGCTTCTCCACAGTACAAGCAGAGATTGTGCTGAATCCGCTGGTTACGTTCTGCTGCGGTGATGTGATACGATTCGGTGATCATAGGTTCATCAAACGCAGGAGGTGATGGTGAAGGGTGACTATAACTTGGTGTATCAACAGTAGGGGGTGGCTGTGAGGAGTGACGGTATAGTGGTGCTCTTTGGTTGGTTGATGTGGTGGAACAGGCATTGAGATGCTGTGAGACGCTGATAGCCTTCTTGATGAATACTTCCAGGTCCGCGCTGTCTTCATAAATTACCATTTGTTTGCGGACGCTGGGTTTTAATCCTTGGCAGTATGCGGCTAGCAGCGCCACCTGTTTCCACCCACTACTGGCTGCGAGAGTGCGAAACTGAAGTGTGTATTCGTGTATGGTGAGGTCTTTTTGATTGAGTGCGATGAGCTCGTCATGGACGGAGAGAGCGGTGAGTTGAAGTGTTGGGTGAATGTGTGGAAGGAGTGTAGTACCGGATTACGGGCGTTCCACAGTGCATCTGCCCATTGAAGTGCTCGACCCGTGAGGAGGGAAGTCATGAAGGCTACTTTGGTGATTTCGTTCGGGAATAACTGTGTGTTGGCTTCGATGTACAATGAGCACTGCAGTACAAAGCCCGCACAGGCACTGGGCTCGCCGGCATAACTCGTAGGACGAGATAGGGGTGAGTTCACCATAGATAGGGGATTAGCATGAGCACCCGATGGTGCGGAGGAAAACGGTGGTTGGTTCATTGTTGTCGCTTCAGCGAATGAGTCGGTAGCGATCCCGGAAGTGTTAGCATTAGCCTCCATTGAACCGGAAGTTTTTGCGGTGCTGGAATCCTGTCACAGACACAGAAGGCAGAGATGAAAGGATTAGTTTTCAGGGTCTTTATTAAAACACATTAGCCATCTTCACACCGAAGTGCGAGTAGAAATACAGATGAACACAGTCTTTAGGATAGCAAAGAGTCACTTCCCTTAAAGTTGAGCAAACTGGTAACAGGAGTTAGCCTCGATGACGAGTTCGTGCATAGATGCCTCAGAAGATGATCAGGAAGAGCACAAGGGGAGAATGACCATCCAACGATGATTCCAGCCGACGAGTGAACGAGTGGTGTGGGTAGATATAGTGCGTGGGTGATGGCTGGAGCAGGTGAGTGTTGTTAAGTGCACAGGTGTTCGTGATTAGTAATCAGTTGATTGTGTGCGTTGTGTAGTGGCTGGAGAGTGTGAATGGTGACTGGGGCTGATGGAACGTGCAGAGGGTGTGACAGCATAGTGGGAGTCTTTTATCAAATAATAGAAAAACTCAAAAAGTAAACCCAAATTTTGAATCAGATTTGGTGTCATATTTATTAAAGACAGACCAAACTTTGCCAATGAACCAGCCCAAAAAACATTAATATATTATTAACAAAATAACAAACAAAAAATAAATAAGATATACATTTTTTTCAATAATATACACTCCTATAACCAATGCAGATTCTCAAATGCATGTCTGATGATGTTTATACTGTTCTGAAACAGAAATATGAGCACACCAACCCTGACAAATGAACATGGATAAAAATGGCAAGATGAAATCCAAGCTTGCACACATTGAAACCTGTAATTCTGAGAGTCTTATCAGATTCAGAATGCTCATTACTGGATGCGCAACTCACTTTATGCCTGCCACGTAAGTTGCACAGTAAGCGGCTGAAAATAGAAAGGGGTTGCATCGAGAAACCTTTTAAGCCAGTGCAAAGATTGGACTCATTTTCTAGAAGCCATTTGGATTGGCAAGTACAGTACATCACAAGTACAACTTGTTTTCGTGAAGCTCCAAATTACAGGATTTTCATTTGATACAAAAGGTTTGCACAAGAAAATCTTCACATATTTTACATTTTCATAGAAAAGAAAGTCCGAGCCCTGATTGGTACTTGTACAAAGAGTGGCTGTACAAGCAGGTGAAAAACATTAATGACAATAAAACTTCTGTTATTTTCTTTTTCTACTCGTATGCCATTCTTTCTGTTGTAGAAGACAATAAAGGATATTTTGTTAAATATCAGTGTGTTTTTCTTCCTTTGTCCACACAAAAAGAAAATCTGGAATCCAATGTTATACTGAACCCTATTAACTATCAATGAATGGACAGAATCAGTTGAAGCATTCTTTAATGTGATTCAAACAAGAAAATGAACACATTTTAAAATATATCTACAATATAAACTTACCAGCCAATTTATAAGGTACACCTGTTTAACTGCTCGGTAACGCAAATTTCTAATTAGCCAATCACATTGCAGCACATCAATGCATTTAGGCATGTAGACATGGTTAAGACAATCTGCTGCAGTTCAAACCGAGCATCAGTATGGGGAAGAAAGGAGATTTAAGTGACTGTGAACTTTGGATTGTTGTTGATGCCAGACAGGCTGGTCTGAGTATTTCAGAAACTGCTGATCTACTGGGATTTTCATGCACAACCATCTCTAGGGTTTCCAGAGAATGGTCCGAAAAAGAGAAAATATCCAGTGAGTGGCAGTTCTATGGGTGCAAATGCCTTGTTGATGCCAGAGGTCAGAGGAGAATGGCCAGACTGGTTCGAGCTGATAGAAAGGCAACTGTAACTCAAATACCCACTCATTACAACCGAGGTAACACATAACACATCAAACCTTGAGACAGATGGGCTACAGCAGCAGAAGACCACACCGGGTGCCACTCCTGTCAGCTAAGAACAGGAAAATGAGGCTATAATTCGCACAGACTCACCAAAATTGGACAATAGAAGATTGAAAAAACATTTCCTGGTCAATGTGATGAGTCTCGATTTCTGCTGTGACATTAGGATGATAGGGTGAGCATTTGGGTCCATTAGTACCAATTGGGCATCGTGTCAACGCCACAGACTACCTGAGTATTGTTGCTGACCATGTCTATCCCTTTATGACCACAGTGTACCCATCTTCTGATGGCTACTTCAGCAGGATAACATGCCATGTCATAAAGTGTGAATTATCTTAGACTGGTTTCTTGAACACGACAATGAGTTCACTGTACTTAAATGGCCTCCATAGTCACCAGATCTTAATCCAATAGAGCACCTTTGGAATATGGTGGAACGGGAGATTCGCATTATGGATGTGCAGCTGACAAATCTGCAGCAACTGTGTGATGTTATCATGTCCATATGGACCAAAATCTCTGAGGAATATTTCCAGTACCTTGAGTGTATGTTTTTTTTTTTTTTGTGGTTGTTTCAGCTAATTTCATAAAAGACTTCAGTCATCCAAATTGTGTTCGAACACATTAAATCAGTTTTTAGAGAATATATTCACAAAAATAGTATAAATTCAACATGTGAATGTATTGTGTGTTCCATTTTAATCTGATCTGAGTTTTTGTACAAACAGAGTAGCTGTTGATACGTGATGAGAAAGAGAGGACTCCATATATGGATTTCTATTTCAGTAACATCACAGCTAACCCCTGAGGTACTGCCTGTCTAATTTGAGCTGTTATATCATTGTACGTGACTTTAATAGCTAATTATTAATACTTTAATAATTTAGAAAGCAACAAAGTATTATTAACCTCAGGTCTTGAAAATAGCATTCAAAGTGTGAACTATGTTTAGACTATGCTTCCATGAAATTAAGATAACGTTTTTTAGATGTTAGTATCAGTATTGTTAGTTTTGAGGATATCTATAAGCTAGTGTGCTCCAAAACAGGGACACACTTCTCATTTAGGAGATATAAAACTGATATAAACTTGTAAAGCTTGCAGTTTGTGACTGGTTTTATTCATCTCACCTCATACTTCAGTTTCTCATCAAATCTCAACCAATCAAATGCTCTCTGGTATCTATCATACCCCGCCCCCTTCAAGATGCTTTACATTTGATGAGCTTGAGCTCAACCACTCTCACTGCCAAAGCGATGGTTTTTAAAAAAAAAAAAAAAAAAGGAGGAGCTACACTATGTCCCACCCTCTCTCCATGGCTGTTTCTTAAAATGCATTCATCAGGAAGGACTGGAATCATCAACCGTTAAATTTTAGTTCCAAAACTCAAGACTGCAAGAATGGAGGACGTGTGAAAGTTCCCGGATGTGTTCTTGATAGAGGATGCGTGGATGCAGAGTTGAGTGCAAAACTCACTTGAGAAGTTCCAGAAGTCATTGCGACTGAATGAAAGAGGTGGGAAGTGCAGCATTCTATGCCTGTTTATTATTAAAGTTCAGAGATATAAACTTATTTATCTCAGGAGTTTCCCCTAAATGAGACGGTGAAAGTAAACATTAACATGAAAATCTTAATAAAGGCACAAACACATTAAGGGTGTTTATTTGCTAAACTTCATATTAAAATATGTATTATTTGTATTTTGCAAAGTATATTTGGAAGATTTGTTGTGCATATATATTGAAAAGGGGGAAAACAATAAATTGTTGCATGAACATGATAATTGTGACGGATCACAGAAGGCAGAAACAAGAGTATCAAGAGTTCAAACAGTGTTTATTAAACACGAGTAGTCTTTGCACCGAGGTGCTAGCAATCAGTACAATGCTGAGTATAGAGTCAATAGAATCACTTCCCTTGAATGGAGCAAGCCAATGACAGTGGTTAGTCTCTGGGAATGAAGAGTCGCAGAAAGCCTTGGCAGATGAACGGGATCAGATGACTGAGAGAGTAGTG
The DNA here is from genome assembly GCA_903798125.1 of Danio choprae. Classification (NCBI taxonomy): domain Eukaryota; kingdom Metazoa; phylum Chordata; class Actinopteri; order Cypriniformes; family Danionidae; genus Danio; species Danio choprae. Next base: position 1,298,241 of record CAIGQW010056847.1, on the reverse strand, counting down.
ATCGTGTGAAGATGATACCAGACAATGAGTGAACGGAGTGGGTGAGTCTTTATAGTGTGGTGGTGATGACTGGAGCAGGTGAAGGTGATGAGTGCGTTGTGTATTGGCTGGAGAGTGTGACTGGTGATCAGGGCTGATAGAACGTGCAGGGGGTGTGACAATAATGTTTAAATAATTTTCTGTTAAAAATACCTAAAGGTCATGTGACCATCAGGAAGAATGCAGCATCTCATTTCTTACTGGACGCAATCTGTGTCCTCCCAGTCTCCCGAGTTCGTTCTTCCAAAGGTAACCTGGCAAGAATGATCTCCACGAGAAAGCAAGTCCATTCTCTGTGTTCTTGGAATTGAGAAACAGCCCATGTCTACTTTCAGATTACATCAAACATCGAATAAAAATTCACATTTCAAAGCACTTCACAGGACCTTTAAACCAAGAATTTATAAAGATGACAAATATTGTATCTGTAATTCAATATACTTTAGTTACACGTAATGATACAATTGTTTGTATGGAATTTTTATTATGTAATGCATTTTATTTTGTGTGTGAGACAGCAGTGTGCTTGTGAAGAAAACTGAGGTCCGCCCACACACTCTTCTGATAGGAGAGGATATTTGATTGATTGTCACATCCTATGTCCATTACTTGACTGTATTATGCAATGTTTTCTGCCATGTTTTAAATATTAGTGTGGGTGTGGCCATAGATATGTCCACAGATTCCACATTTCAGTCAAAACACATCCGCATCTGGGACAGAAGCCCTGTGTTCATTACAGATTTGTATGGAGCCCCACACAGGACATGCAATAATTTATTTTAGCATTCCCTCGATTTACTACAGCATGAACACGATTTAAGAACTCCTTTTAAGTAAATCATGTGCACAATTTATTAATTTGTTCTCTCAATTTACTAGATGCACATGATTTATTATTATAATTATTATTATTATTATTATTTATAATTATTTAAGGGGATTATTCATTCCCTTGTTTTACTAAAATTGTGTGCTTGATATAATCATTTGTGCCTGTCCTTGCGATGGCTCTATGTTGATTGTTTTGTCTGTGTTGTCCTTGTTTACCATGTCTATGTTCATCTTGTGTCTGAGCACATGACTTAACCTGTGTCTGGCATGTGCTCCTCTGTTCCTTTTTACTTGTTTTCCCTTTGCCACACCCCCTTGTTTGGCCCTCATCTAGTTATCGTTAGTTTAAGTATCTCCACCTGGTCCTTGTGTTCTGTCCTCCCTTTATATTGTGCTCTCTACCCTCATGTCTTTGCCAGTTCATTGTTGTTTCAGTCTGTGCTGCTGTTTGAGTCTGTGCTTCATTGGATCTTTGTGCTTTATGTTAGTTTGTGCTTTATTCCTGAGCTTCTTGTGTCCACCCCATCCAGTTTGTTCTTTTCTAGTAGCGTTGTTTAGTGGTGGACAGAGCAAGGCGGCATGAAACACTGAAACATTCAAAGCAAATGTGTCGAAGCTTCGAAACGTTTTGAAACCCGTAACTACAGTGACACCTATGGTCATTTTATGTATCGCTCTGGAATATCCTTAGTAAAGAAACAGTTACACAAATTCACAAATTGAGGAATTATACCCCACATTGTAGGGTTTCAAGTGATTTAGTGGAGTGGTGAGAGTTCCTGACTAGCAAGCAGAGATAATGGGTTTGAATCTAGGGTGATGCAGTTATAAACATCAGTATTTAAATGCTCTGTTTTTGTAATGTGTTTTGTTTTAACATTGGTCTGATGTCCGAATACACACTGTGAATAAATATGTCTTGTTTTGGTCAAAAAAATGACACTAATAAAATACAAGTTACAATTTCTGAGTATTCGAGTTGGGATTCGAACTCGAAACATTTGCAGCACAGTTACTCTGTGCACACTCACTGTCCAATAGACTACATGAGATTTTTCTGCTTTTTCTGACCCTGTCAATCGGCCAGGTCTCGAAACGTGTCTGAAATAGGTGTTTCGAGTCACCTTAGTCATGTAACCTGGGTGTTTCAGATCATGCTTCGGTGCAGTGTTTCAAAACACTCTGTTGAAATGTCAGTTTCGTGTTAGCCATCCCTATCCTTGTTTAAGTAATTGTATTATTTATCTTATCTAATAATTTGCTTGAGTAATTTTACTTTAGTAACTTTATTTGCCTTTGCATTTATTTGAGCATTTCCTTTTTCTTTTTAGTTTTTAGTTATTTTAGTTTTGTTGCTTTTTTTTTTTTTTTTAGCTCTCCCTGTCTTTGTGTCTTATTTCTTAATGTTCCCTGGTCCTGCCCAGCCCTGCTCCTGGCTGTTGGTATCCTCTAGAAGGTTGGTACTGGAGAGAGACTACAATCCTTCAGTAACTGTGCTCTGCAGTGCCACTTCCAAGGCCTTCATCACCTCCTGCCTGGCCTGGCCATCCTTGCTCAGTCTCCTAGCCTCCTGGCATTCTGTGGCTTCCGCCTGTGTCACCCAGGACTCTCCAGCACTACTCACTCATCACTGTTGTCACCTAACCCCTGTTTTCACCCAATTTTGTCAAACACTCATTCTGCATTTATCATTTGGGTCCTCCTGCCTCAATCTGTGACAGCCCTAGGTAAACTGTACACATGACATGAAAAATGGTTGCACTTCCTGTCTGCATAATTAATTACATGTTGGAAAAGTAATGATGATGATAGCTATAACTTAATCAACATATCAAGACATGACCTCAAAGGAAGCAGGCTGTTGACATAGGAGGTAGATATGATGGCCTGAAGATGAATAAAGCACTAGCACCTGTTTTATCTAGAATGAGGGCACAAATTATTATACAGAGCTCACAATTTACTTAAAACAAGGGGAAAAAAGTAAATTGTATTCACGATTTGCAAATCTAGTAAATCGAAAAAGGAATTATTAAATCATGCACAAGATTTGTTGACTTTTTCTTGCATGTCATGTGTGGGGATTTGCAGATTTGCACAAAACTTTTGCAATATTTTCTATATGTTGATAAAACACTATAAAAATCGATGGTGTTTTCATTAACTAATGCTATGTTAGGGGCCTCACGGTGGCACAGTGGGTAGCACGATCGCCTCACAGCAAGAAGGTTGCTGGTTCGAGCCTCGACTGGGTCAGTTGGCATTTCTGTGTGGAGTTTGCATGTTCTCCCCGTGTTGGCGTAGGTTTCCTCCGGGTGCTCCAGTTTCCCCCACAAGTCCAAAGACATGCATTATAGGTGAATTGGGTAGGCTAAATTGTCCGTAGTGTATGAGTGTGAATGGGTGTGTGTAGGTGTTTCCCAGTGATGGGTTGCAGCTGATAAGTTGATAAGTTGGTGGTTCATTCCGCTGTGGCGACCCCAGAATAATAAAGGGACTAAGCCGAAATGAAAATGAATGAATGAATAATGCTATGTTAATTAAAAATATAATTAAAAATATAATTGTTCTACTAGCAATAACTAAAGTTCTAGTCTTTGCAAAATCACAATAAGGAATGGTGGTAGGCTTATGTATATCACAGCCAGCGCACAAGCCATTGTTTTTAATCAAAGAGGACATGGTCATGTTATCTGCATTGATGGCAAGCAAAGTCCATTATATTTAGGATCGACCACATAGTGTTTATGTTAGGGATGAAGTATATCCAGGAGGCTGTCATCACAGAATAACGGCTTATTGGCAGCCTGGCGCAAAGCGAGGCACTACTGTATATTTGTTATCCCCCTTATTGCATGTACTTTATCCCGCTTATTGCATGGCTTATTCAGTAGTTGTTTATTATTTCTTAAAACTAAAAGCTGACTGGGGCAACACGGTGGCTCAGTGGTTTGCACTGTCGCCTCACAGCAAGAAGGTCGCTGGTTCGACCTTCATGTTCCTCCTGTGTTCGCGTGGGTTTCCCACACATTTCCCGGTTTCCCCCACATTCCAAAGACGTGGTATACAGTAGATGAATCGAATACACTAAATTGGCCATTGTGAATCTGTTTATGGATGTTTCCCAGTACTGGGTTGCAGCTGGAAGGTCATCCGCTGTGTAAAACATAGGCTGGATAAGTTGGTGGTTCATTCCGTTGTGGCAACCCCTGATGAATAAAGGGACTAAGCCGTAGGAAAATGAATGAGAGTGAATAAAAGCTGACTGAAAACAGGAAGGAAACTGAATGAAATAGCTGAATGGAGCGTTCACTAACCTGCTCCTTATTCAGTCACAAGACGGCGCCAAACAGTACAAACGCAAAGCTGTTAGAAACAAAACCAGTTCAATGAACATATACTAACCTACGTTTAATTCAATCACAACTATTATTATTGCCCAAATGAGTCATTTTTTACAAATAAATTGGTAGTAGAGTATTTAAACAATAGACTGTGTAACTTTTATATATGCCAGGTGATTTATATATGCCATTATATGAATTTTCTTAACCATAAACACTTTGTGATGCAAAACATTTTACAGTTTACAACCCTTTGTTATTCTCTATCTATCTTAGTTTTTGGTAACAAATAATTCAGAAAGCTTTAGAAAATTCAACAGTGTTTGTTATAACTTTATGGCAAAATGGTGATTATTGCATAAACTGTCGAAAACCAACAGAACAATTTCAACCACAAAATACCGTAAAATGATCTTTCTATAGAGCAGGTTCTAATGTGCTCTCTCTCTTACTAAACTAGTTTTCCTCGAGTCTAGCCTGGGTGCCAAAAACAGAAATGACCTTAAGGGTAATTAGCTTAATAAAAAGCATTAGCTATGCTGTCAATATGATTTGCATAATGTGTGAAGTCAGTCTTGCTGGCGAACACACAAGGTGTCAGCTGGGTTTACAGAGCAGCACAGAGACATTTCTTGGGGCCCTGGCATTGTTCACACCTGTCACCAGGAATGTGAGGACCACGACACACAGCTGAGGCCCCTTCACTGTCCGTCTGTCCAAACGTCCGTCAGTAAACGCTATTTGTTCCTTCTTCATCAACATTCTGCTGAAAACGTCTTTTGTGCCGCAGAGTAGAAGGAGAAAAAAGTCAAAGGCGGTTTGGAAGGACACAAGGTTGAACAAATGACAAAACACTCCTTTTTTTAGGCAAACTATCCCTTTAAGACTCAATTAAATGATACACTGATGAACAGGCAACTCATTTGCGACCTGCAGAGCTCAGTTTGACATTCATGCTGACAATCCTGAGGCAAGATCTTTGTCAAGGAAAACGTGTCTATTCTTGCAGGAAAATCATGTGACCTCATGCTGACCTGTGAAAACTAGACAGCAGGAGGAAGAGAAGTAAAAAGAGAATTAGTGTTGACATCTCCTTCTCCCCCACCAGCGCACCCGCTTTTCCAAATGTGTGTTTGGACACAAAGCAGAAATAAAAGTTCTCTTTGTTTTCTCTAGTTTTCATTACTTGTTTTTGTTCCCCTTCATCAGTGGCAGATGGCTGATTGCCTCTTTCAAAGATCTCAGGTTACATTTGGTCTTCAAAACGATGTGCTTCTGCTTAAGTTTCATTAATTTTTTCATTTACGTCTCTTCAAGTGCATCGTGGGAGATGCAGTGATTGGGAGACTTCAAACGCCTGTAAAAAAAGAAAAAAGAAGATATTTTGATGAGTAAAAGTAAAGGTGCTCAAAGTGCTTTTGGAAAACATTTGAGAAACTTTTTTGTAGTCAGTCTTATAAAATTATAACTTTGACAGATAGCTACATGCTAAAAACATGCTTCCAGTCCGCAACAAAATGATCAGTTTAGTGATTCATGTTTGAAACATGCTAATGTGCTAAACATGTTAACATCCTTTGTTCGGTTACTTCCATTATATATAAAAAAGAAGTTTGTAATGGTAGTTAGGATTTCCATTACAAACACCATTAAGAACATGCCCTTCCAGCTGTAACCCATCACTGGGAAACACCCATACACTCATTCACACACATACACTATGGACAATTTAGCTTTCCCAATTCACCTTGTGGGGGAAACCGGAGCACCCGGAGGAAACCCACACGAACACAGTGAGAACATGCAAACTCCACACTATATATATGTCAGTGTTCGTTGTTGTCACGTGCCTTTGTCTTCCTCCCGCCACCGTCAATGTTAATCTGTTCCACCTGTGTTCATCCCTTGTGTGTGATTAGCTTAATCATCCCTTCATCCATTTATACCCTTTCGTCTGTGTCCATTGTGGTCCGGTATTTTGAATCGTGTGGGTCTCGTTCTATGTCGTTCTGTCTTCCCGCATCCAGTATATGTTCCCGTAAGTGTTTAATAAACCTGTTTTGTAATGTTTATCATTCTCCGTCTCGTTCTGTCACCATCCGCCACCAAGGCGTTACATAATACCGGACCAAAAGTTAGCGGCGTGCATTTCCCCGATTTTCTTTTTTTAGTCTTTTTGCCCCTCAGTGTTTTATTTTTCTCCCTCCGTGTTTCCCTGAATCCCGTCCGCCCTTCCGTTTCTCTTCACCACCTGCTGGAGCAGGGGGAAAGCAGCCCTGAGTACCATATCCGAGCGACTGCCAACAGTTTTCCGGGCGACGTGCTCTGCACGCCTATCATCTTTAGCAGAGCACGATCGCCCGAAGATGGTCCTCGGGGCAACATCGCCGCAATTATGGAGTGGACACTGGCGAGTAAAACATTTCCATTCACCGCCTTTCTGGAGGAAGATCTCGTCAGTGCCACTCCAGACCCAGTGACCAGCCAAGCATCACCATCCACCTGCAGGAAGCGCTTGCCAGAGCCCACCGCAGATGGAGAGCCAACCCCAGCCGATGAGCTATCGCCCCCTAGAGCGACGGAGCGGAATCGAGCTGAGATGGAGGAGCTTAAACACCCGTCTGACCAGGTGCGAGAGCCGGCAACACCGCCAAGAGGGGGAGTCCTGGCGAAATACCCGCGACAGCAGCGAGAGTCACGCCCACCCCCCCTATGCAGATGGACAGCGGCTGGACACTGGGAGGCTACTCATTGGCTTCTGGGGCTTTATTTTTAATCTTCCGCTGTATTTAGGCAGCAATAACCTTCCGCTGTATTTGGGCAGCAATAACCTTCCGCTGTATTTAGGCAGCAACCAACTGTTTCCGCACAGTTTTTTAATCTTCCTTCTCCAAAAAAGCCTCAGCTCCAGGGTCATGAGTAGCTTCCCACGGTCCCCCAGAACTGCAGCCAGTCATCCAGCTCCAGCACTGCTGCAGTCAGCCAGCCCCCCAGCTCTCGCTCCAGCTCCGGAAATGGAGCTCGCTTGTGGGCGCTACCTGTCTGCGTCACCCTCTGG
>CAIGQW010056847.1:1276724-1290566 GCA_903798125.1 Danio choprae | reverse complement strand
ATATAGCATATGTGTGCTTTAAATGTTAGAAACATGCTAGGGACCTGATAGTTTATGTTAGCATTGTATTATATCATACTGTAAACAATATGCTAACAGACTAAATTTGGGATTGAGGCTGTTAAAAAATGTTAGCAATGTGCTATCTCATGCTAGAAACATGTAGCAGCCTGTTAAATCATGGTAGTAATGTGGAAAATGTTGAAAATGCTATCATGCTAAAAATGTGTCTGCTAAAACAACATGCTAAGCAGTTTGTGATATTCAAAAACATGCAATAAAGGTAAGATATATTTGTGAGGAAAAAATCCGTTTTAAAAGTATTTGGAAAATATTTCCGAAACTTTGTGATTGGCCAGTGATATCTGTAAATTTAATAAAAATGTATTTATCAGTAATCAAATGTATTAATCAAATCTGATAATTGACAGTTTCATGCTAAAAAGCTAGCTAGCAATGTGCAGTGTAATAATGTATAGCTACATTGTGACACTGGTTAATCATGCAAGAAAAAAATGTTAGCAATGCTAGCAAGCATGCTAACAGCCTCTTAAATCATGGTAGTAATGTGGAAATCATTAGCAATGCTAATATACTGTACTAGAACTTTCTCTTAAACAACACGCTAAAGCAGTTCAAAATCTCCTATTAAAATAAGGCAAGTGAGGTAAAAGCAAATGTTTTAAAAGTAGTTTACTTTTGTAAAGCATTTCTGAAACTTTGTAACTATGGCTCAGTGGCACATTTTTTTTTCTATGAATTTCATTAAAAAAAAAAAATTTATCAGCCATAAAAATATCTGATAAATTGACAGTTGCATGCTAAAAACATGCTAGCAACGGTCGTGTAATAAATTATACTAGCTACATTGTAACAGTGGTAAATCATGCAAGAAACATGTCAACAATGTGCTACAACATGCTAATATGCATATGGTACGTTTTTTGCTAAAAACATTCTAGCAAACTGTTACGCTAGCAGCATACTCAAACCTGTTAGAAGTGTGATATCATGCTAGTAACAAGCTAATGGGCTTTGTGAAACTTACAGCTCCCAAAAAAATCTAAGTTTCTGTAAAAACAAATGTTCAAAAAAGCTTGTAATTATGATACAAAGAAGTGAAGGTGGAAAATCATGGCCACATCCACCTATCACATCCTCACCACCACTGACCAATGGTAGTTTGAAGGTGTTCACTCTGGAGAGCAGATTCAAACTTCTGAAAGGATCTCCAAACAAGTATCACACCAGTTTATTCTTCAATGTCACTTGGAGTCGCTATTAGTCACTATTAGTCCTTGCTGTGAGTAAATCGGGGCCTTTATTGTGGATTTTATTCAAAAACCTTTGATCAAAATCAAAGTAACTTGCTTTTCCTCTGAAACAACAAAGGAATCCCTCTGCTTCTTCAATGAATAGATGAAATCCCTGTGGATGAAATAAAGTTCCCATCTTAGGCTGAATAATTCATTACACTCAGAATTAAATTACAGTAATAAAATGGTTTGCGAACACTCTTTCTTTTAAACAAATTCTCAAACTTTAATTTTTTTTTTCCAAAGTGAACAAATCAGGTTTCTCAGAACATTTATGCAATTGCTGTATTTATGTAACTTAAATTAATAACCGACTGCCTCTCAAAGCATGAATATGGAATCAGTTCTTCGCTGATTTTAATAGTACCCACTTGTCTAATGTTTTCTCAACACTCTCTCAAGGTTCAAATTACAGTCAAGTAGGAACAGATGGATAGCAAGAGGAAGTCCTGGAGGAATGTACTGTATTTCAGCCGCAAGTCTTGACTTCAAAAGCGTTTTATTTCAGAACAGGTTTATGAATAAGAGCTTCACAAATAATAGTCAATCACTTTAATACTGCGCATATCCCTTTCTGCACGCACACACACACGCACACACACACACACACACACACACACACACACACACACACACACACACAAAGCAATATGCTAAACACATATGAGAAGTGATACCTTATTTATTCTTAAAGGCCATTCTTCCATTAACATATGCCAGCTTGTGTGTTCAGATTTCATCAAGATTCTTTCCTCTTATTTTGTCACGCTCTACGTTGCTTTTGTGTGAGCACTCAATGTAAAGCATGAGTAGAATTTAATGAATTAAAGCGAGGAACACACTATACATTAACCAGATATATTTAATTCTACAATTCTACCCTTTTAACAATGCTATGGGTAAAGCCCCAACGATGGTTCTACAGCACACGTATGTCTGCAAGATGCATTTTAAAGAGCATTTGGTCTGGAAAACATCTGCTGTGTGCAAACCTCTTATAAACGTCTTTAAAAGGTCTGTTTAATGAACACTTAATTACAAACATCTTAAAGACATTTTCTAAAAGTCTACTTGACATCTGATAGGACTGAAGATGAGCAAATGCTCTAAAAAAAACGTATCTTCCAGATATAAGTGCACACATTAAATACATGTTGATTATTTATGATCTGAAGTACATTGTGTTTGAGTAATCGCACTGACTAAGGCTTACAATCACCGAAGAATAACAACCACAATCATGTCACCGCAAACTCTAAAAAAAGTGGGATTATCTTCATAAATGGAGGACCGACTTGTTGATTTGTAGCATTAATATAAATGCTTGTACAGCTTGTACAACAAACCACAACTGAATTAACAATGACTATGTTTACATGGACATCAGTAATCAAATTATTTCCCTTAATCTGATTAAGACAATAATTTGATTAAGGTGTTTGTTTGAGTTACTTTTTGAATGTTCCTTCCATGATCCCGTTTTACATGTTATAGCAAATAATTCGATTAACGTCATTGCTATTCACGTTTCCTCCGGAGTTTTATATAATTTTGGCCATTCATTCATTCATTTTCTATCCGGCTTAGTCCCTTTACTAATCAGTGGTCACCACAGCGTAATGAACCGCCAACTTATAAAGCATATGGCAGCAGATGCCCTTCCAGCCGAACCCAACACTGGGAAACAACCATACACCCTTGCATTCACACACATACACTCCGGCCAATTTAGCTTATTCAATTCATCTTATTCATACCACAAGTCTTTGGACTGTGGGGAAAACCGGAGCACCCGGAGGATACTCACGCGAACACAGGGAGAACATGAAAACTCCACACCAAAAAAATGCCGGGGCTCAAACCAGTGACCTTCTTGCTGTGAGGCGATCGTTCTACCCACTGCGCCACCATGACACCCATTAATTTCAGGCATTTCATTTTAAATTTTTTTACCTTAACTGTATTGGATGCATGGACTGGTGGAAAAGTGTTGTTTTAATAGAATTTGATACCACACGCCAAATGAAAATTGTTTTTTTTTTTTTTTAAACCTGCATTTCGCAGTGCAGATGTCTGTGGTCCTTCTCTGACTCGGTAGGTGCAGAGAATACTGTCAAACAGCCGTGTGTGTATGGAATATATCCTGTCGCAAAACGTGGTGAAAAGTCCTACATGATGGTAATAGTTTGATTAAGGTGTTTATATGTGTGTACTGCACTTCAATAATGCGACTAAAATCAACATACTCCACGTCACAAAATTCGATTTCTGTTTAGTTTGATTATGACCTTAATCGAATTAAATTAATTAATGTCGCTGTTTATATGGTACACGCTTAATCAGAAGATTGTCTTAATCGTATTAAAATCTGATTATTGGTGTCCATGTAAACATACTCAATGAGAGGCAGAGGCAGAAATTGCTACTGAAATTCACGTAGCAGGTAGCTAAACACCTAGCATAATTTTACACTGGATGCGACAAAAGCAGTAGCTGCAAATACAAAAATTACTAATGTTCTTTTGAGTCAAGCGAATGTGGCATCAGTTTACTGTCAGTACTGATGTTCACACCAGTGTTGACACCATCACTTTTTATTGTGATTTATGTTGTATTAAGCCAGAAAACTTTTTTGAAACATTGTGATTATGGGTCAGTGTCACTCATTATTGTAATCATTCATTCATTCATTTTCATTTCGGCTTAGTCCCTTTATTAATCTGGGGTCGCCACAGCGGAATGAACCGCCAACTTATCCAGCATATGTTTTATGCAGCGGATGCCCTTCCAGCTGCAATCCATCTCTAGGAAACATCCATACACACCCATTCACACTCATACACTACGGACAATTTAGCCTACCCAATTCACCTATACCGCATGTCTTTGGACTTGTGGGGGAAACCGGAGCACCCGGAGGAAACCCACACCAACACAGGGAGAACATGCAAACTCCACACAGAAACGCCAACTGACCCAGCCGAGGCTCGAACCAGCGACTTCTTGCTGTGAGGCGAACGTGCTACCCACTGCGCCACTGTGAGGCCTCATTATTGTAATCTTAGGATTTATTTAAAAAATGTCAGTCTTTCAAAAACATGTTTTTTTTTTACAGTTAGTTACATGGTGGAACCATGCACAATTCCTGTTTGAGGGCGTCACAGTGGTGCAGTTGGTAGCATGATTGCCTCACAGCAAGAAGGTCGCTGGTTTGAGCCTTGGCTGGGTCAGTTGGCATTTCTGTGTGGAGTTTACATGTTCTCCCCGTGTTCGCGTGGGTTTCCTCCAGGGGCTCTAGTTTTCCCCAAAAGTCCAAAGACATGCGGTATAGGTGAATTGGGTGAAGCTATAAGCTAAATTGTCCGTAGTGTATGTGTGTGAATGGGAGTGTATGGGTGTTTACCAGTGATGGGTTGCAGCTGGAAGGGCATCTGCTGTGTAAAACATATGCTGGATAAGTTGGCGGTTCATTCCGCTGTTGTTTGTTTATATATATATATATATAAAAACAAACAAACAAACAAACATACTGTCTGGGAACTGTCTGGTTCTCGAATCTGATTGGCTGATAGGCCCACATAGAGCGACAGCAGATCAATAAACTCACTACAGTTTGAAAAATATAACACCTATTGTACAACAATGTACTCTTGAAGCTTTTTCAGGCGACAGTGTAGTTGTTTAAATTGCAACTATGCAGTTTATATACAAGGATAGTGCCTAGCTGAATTCCTCCTGTTTGCAGCAAACGCATCTCACATTCCCTGAAATTGGTTTCACCCAGTCTACTTGCGCAAACACTTAACATTTGGTGTGAACCCAGCATTCATCCAAAGCCAGTGTTTTGTTTACATTTTTGACAGTTGTAGGCTGTGAAACAACTGAAATCATCCAGTGTAGTCATATTGGAACTGTAATGCTGGGTTCACACAGCGTCAATCAATCTCAATTACTCACAGGATGTTTTTTGCCTCATGAAGAATTTCTGCTTAAGGTGAATGTTTTTAAACTTGCGCAGAAAATTTATAAAGAATTGTGCACATTTACAGCAAACTCACCGTGCATGCCACATCATCTGTGCAGAAATTCATTCTATTCACACATTTGCATTGACTTGTATGCAATCTACTCGTATGACTGCTTAAATTTGCTATTGGTGTGAACCCAGCATAATGCAGTAAAAGTCTGTCTACTTTAGCCATGTGTTTATCTGACAATAATGGTACACCATATGCTGTGTTCAAACCTAATTAGATACTCACTGGCTGTTTTTCACCTTGTGTGAATCTTCCATTGGAGATGAGACTGAAGCAAATTCTGCACTTTTGTCCATCCAGTCAAAATTCTCCTCTGTACCAGCATTTGCATTGACGTTGTATGCAATATACCTGAGCAAATATGTTGGAAATTTGCATTTGGTGTGAACCCAGCATTAGATTGGTCATCAGCCAATCAGAATCAAGCATTTCACAGTCCTGTAGTAATAATATCAATACCTGTGGTTTCCTTTAAATAAAGTCACATAGCTTATACAAGCAAGCATGTGGATATGCAATGATGATCTTTAAAATAATCTGTGTTCTGTGTTACACATAGTGAAATATGAATGCTTCATTTTGGTGTACTTTCTCATAACATGTACCACACTTTTCACATTTTGGCCAGTAGACGGATAGTAGTTTGTTTTTAGAGCTCATTTGCATTGGGATTGACTAAAATGCATCAGCCAAAGCATTCTTGTGTTACATTTTTATTTACAAATATGACTATTTAATAGGCAAGAATGTTTGTCTATATTTATAGTTTCTGATTAAAAATGTTCACCCCTTTAGATTTTATTTTAGCCCCGATTTAAAAAATTTACTTCAAAAAATGAAAATAAAAATCATGAAACAAATGAAGCAACATACACATCTTGGCATGTTTGAAGATGTTCATCTATTATTGAGTATTTCTCACTGCAGTCTTGTCTAATGCTTTCTCATCCACTGGTTTATTTATTGACGTGTCATCCCAGCAGCAGGACTGATGCTTGCGCACAGAGATATACATTGTTGTCAAGTATCAAGACATATTAATCTAACTTTTGATACTTTTTGATTATTTTTTTTTATGTGCTGAAATACTATATTTGTACAGGGTGCATTGCTTAACCATCAATTTATGCATATAAAAAGTCTTTTTTTGTTAGTCTCCCCTCCTCCAGAAGCTCATTTCGTTGTATTAATATTTCAATCACTTGTGCAAAACTTCCGAAAATTGTAAACACCTCATTACACAATGTACAATTAGATGCCAGAGCCACTTAACGTCAAAACCCACATTAAAGGCATTAATTTGCAGTTCCACTTTAGAAGCAAATTGACATGAAATAGAGTGAGACAGAGTACTTTTCTTTTTTCTGAGCCGCACATTGTTTGAAAATATTTAAATTTATAATGTTTGCATGCATTCAAAGTCCTTTACCATGGAGCTGTTCCGTAAGATAACGGAGTATTTCAGAACCAGTAGCAGAAATGCAAATACTAAACCATATTGTGGAGTTATTTTACAATGCAAATCACAATGACGTGAAATAAATGTAAACACAAAATATTCTTTATTTTTTCCGTCTTTAACTAAAGACTACACAGATTCACTGCTGTAGCTCTAAAAGGTATCTACATTTGCATTTTATTTACAGCCCATTTCTTGTCTTCTTATTTACAGTTTCCAAGAGAAGCATTTAGAAACACAGTGTTGAGAACAAACGAAAAGTCCAAATGAGTTCAAAACGTAAAAAATAAAAAAGCCTTACGATGCATTTCAGTGCAATTGAACACATTGCACGTTTTATCCTTCATTTGACGTTGCTCTTTTTTTATTTTTATTTTAAATACAGCGATATTGTCAGACTCATGATGTCACTGCATTCAATGACAGTAAATAAAACCAAAATATGCTGGACAATATTTTACAGCTTAAAAACACTTGATCTACTCATTTCAGTGAGCGTCCCCGATTGATTTCCCAGAGAGCGACGGCAGAGGCAGATTCATATAACGCCAATGCGCCTTCATGTCCGACATATTAACACCATCCAACCAGAAATAGATGCACTTTGAAGTTCACGTATCCAGATGGTTCAACCGCAGGCCTTAATGCATCTCAGGCAGCACTTACGACATCGGCCCTTGCTTGGGAGAGCCTCGGGGCAAAGGCTATTCACAGGGGTTGTCACCTTTCCTTACCACAATATGCAGCACTGACAGCACATATTTCTTAAAAAAAAAAAAAAAAAAAAAGGAATCTGAGTGCACGTTTAAGAAACGTGCTTCTTTTTTTTTTTTTAAGCATTCATGCCACTTTACGCCTGAAGCGCTTATTTCACTGACAGACATGAGGATGTATACTCCTCTAAAAAACACAGCACTAAAATAAATACTGTCATTCAGGAATGGTCCGTAACCATGAAAACAAATTAAATGAATCGACCGACCTTTTGGACTTTATTCCATGTGCTGAAACACTAGGCATTGTTCAAGTACAACAATTAGCAATAAAAAGGACAAATGTTCACATTTTTGTATGTTTCACAACTGTTATACTGTGAATGTTACCATGAAATAAACTATTTTACTTAAAAATAAAGAAAAGTCTCAGTAGCTCCATTTCAAAACCTAGCAAGCTGCCTTGCTGTCTAACAGCCTACATAAGGAAGTGTCTTTTATAGGCAGCTCCCTAATGAGATAGAACCTCATAAGTGATTTATTTGGATCACCACATGCCAGACAATTTCTGTGCATGCAAGAATGAATTTCAGTAGTCTAAAATTAGCATTTTTCTATGCTAAATGCACCATACTCTAACAAATAAAGTGCATACAGCACATAAACACTGGGTGAGAGTCCAAAATTAGTTCAGCCAACTTCTAACGATACTTTTAAGTACAAAATTAAATACAAAAAATATATATCATCATCATTTTTTTCTCAACTTGTCAGCCATTTTGGATTGTAGGTGCATTCCCACCATGTCATAATTTAAACATAATTTGAAAAAACCATTACGTTCTTGTAAAACTTTTAATTACATTTTGTAAACTGGAAATTTATGCAAACACATTGTATCACTGTTCCACCTAAGCCAGATGCAGTTGTGCCCTATGTTTAGGCATGACAGTTTTTCCATAATTACATAAGCGATAATTGATGACAGCCCATTAAATTAATAGACAATATCACACACATGAGGTGCTGATGTAACCATGAAGCAAAGTGAAGTGGTCATTACATCTCGGGTGTGCACTATTTCCTAGTAATTCATCAGGACAGATGTCAACGGGATGTGTTGAAATTCTGACATGGTGTGAACACAGCTTGCAATGCTGCCTTAAATATGACTGTGTTTTCTAACTAACCTATTGGAACAGACTTTTAAAATGGCTTCTAGGTAGGCAGCTCACTAGGTTTTGTTTTGATTCAAACAGTGTTGATTCATTTACACACATATCTTTAAAGACCATGGGGCTAGCTATTTCCTACCCGTCTTATAAATTCTTGTCAATTTAGCAGATTTTATATTCCCTTTCTCTATGTGTTTTAAGCCATTTGGTCAAAATTGGAAATAATAATAATAATAATCAAATAAAAGGATGTTACCAGCAAACCAATCAGTCCCAAAATATTACAAGACACCACAACAAGTTTTGAACATGAGATGGGTTCAGCTAGGAATCTGAACTGGTAGCGATGCACTGCAAACACCAATGTCCTTGTTTAAGTATGACACAGCCGGTGGGCTTTCAAGTATAAAAAGAAGCGATTAAAAGAGGTCTCTCCTTGGCTGAGGCGCAGGAAAAGGCAGAGTAGAGTGAAGCTCGTGAATAACAATCTGCTCGTCTGGCAGCAGGCTGAGCCAGTGAGCATAATGCATTACCAGCCTTCTTCCTATATTCCTTTGAGCAATCCCACAAACACCAAGGCAGAATCGCATAAACCGTCGACTCCGCCATATGCCACCTTCTAGCGGCCGCACTTGAAGGGCAAAGAGGGTTTAAGAATTACCAAAAGAGAGAAGGGCACTCTGCTGTTGAAACAGTGCAACTGTTTGCAACCATGTATGTCATGTATTAAAAAAAGTCTGGCACAGTCAACATAAAAATAAAGTAACGTAATATGGTCACAAACGCAACTTGTCTTTGGCAAGAAGTCTGGGACGTCGAGTCCGAGCGCGGGTTCCCTTCGCGTTCATGTCACCTGCGACCCATCTCAGTCTGTCGCAAGAAATGGACGTTATTTATGTTGTCGGCCAACTCTGGGAACTGATCGACTGAAACTATGTAGAAGCCCTCGTAGCCCTGCACACGCCCAGAGCTCAGGAGCTGCTGCCTCTCCCCGTCCGTCCAAGCCCGAGAGCCCTCTTCTCCTTGCCGTAGTCTGTGGCGCTCGTGGGCCCATGCGGCTGCAACAGCCCTCTGTCTAGCAAGCTCCAGAACACGAACCTTTTCTTCATCCACACTGCTGCCGTAGCGAACATTAAGGCTTAGAGTACCGTATTGCATCTGGATGTCGGTTATGCGCCGCGAACGTCCTCCAAGGACCATGTTGACCTGCGAGACTGTTACGTTGACGCCTGTCTCCAGTGTACGCTGGCCGACTGTCATACCCAGCAGAGATAGATCACCCTCTACCAGACCTGATTTGACAAAGTAGTGCGTGTCCAAGCCTGCAATGGTGAAATGCAAGTCCTGCAGGTAGCTAGCCTTGTCTAGGACTGCGGCGATCCTTCGGCCATCTTCATTGGCCAGGCTGATGATGTCCGCTTCAACACGGCCTTCCCGGATGGCGATTTTCACACCTTTCCCGAAGAGCGAAGTCCCTGTTGCAAAGAGCGTGCGGAGAGGGGTTTGAGGGCACCCGGAATCACTGCCACCGTAGATCTGACCAAACCGCTCCAACCGGACAAAAGACTTCAGCTGCCTTTGGACTTCACACTGCACCCCTAGAACAGACTGCAAGAAAAAACAAAACCCTGTAAGTGTTCGCTTTGATCACGGGTGACTACTTTCATTGAGCGAATAAATTAAACGTATGATATTGCATCTCCAAAACAGCATTCGCAATTACCAGCTGGCCATAGCAAGGGCATAGATTGAATGTGACATATTATGACACGGTTCATCTCAGCAAAACATTGTAGATCCTTGCATATGATTTTCACATTCATTAAGTTATCTCCTCCTGTGGCAGGCGTCATTGCGCCCACCGCCTGTGCAGCTGCTTCTATTTCCTGGGAGTAAGTAACATTTCCTGATGGCTTGCACAGGATGGGCGATCTCAGCGGGAAACTCTTCCTACCCCCACATTCAGCTGCTCAACTTTCCCCTCAAACAAAAATCGTGCTGCTTCATTAACACTTCAAACATTTCACCTTTCCTAATATAACTAGGTAGCATAACTCATTCTATTTTATGCTCAGGTGTGTGAAGTAAAGATTTTTTTTGAAGATCTTTCAAATGTGCTTATTTGACGCTTTAACTTTTGAATGCCTTTTTTTAGGGAGTAAACAGGTTCTTGGGATTTTTATCCCCCACTAGCTTCTGATGAGACAATCCCCAGACAGCACTCTTCAGAATCATATCAGAGTCAGAAAAGGCTTTATTGCCATGTATGTTTACACATATGGAGAATTTGTGATGAAAACAAATTCTGTATTGAATTGAAAACTTACTTCTGTAATGAGAGAGTATTACTTAAAGGGTTAGTTCACTAAAAAAAATTCTAATTATGTTTTAATTTCCCTTTGTGTCATTCCAAACCCAAGACCTTTCATCTTCAGAATACGAAGTAATATTTCTAATAGATTTTTTGAGTATTTTGAATGATATTTTATATGAAATCTGAGAGCTCTCTCATCCTCCATAAACAGCAATGGTCCTGACTCATTCAAAGTACAGAAAAATACAAAACAAAAGTGCACAGTGCTCATGAACGTGTGCCCTATACTGACACTGAGGAGAAACACTGTTGAATAAAATTCTTATTTTTGTTTTGAGGATATTTTTTTGGTATTCGTCTGGACTTGTCTATGAAAGGCGAGGGAGCTCTCACATTTCATTCAAAGTATCTTAATTTGCATTCTGAAGATGAACAAAATTCTCAGAGGTTTGGAATGACAGACATGTGAGTAATATTGACAAAATATTCTTTTTTTTGTGTGAACTACCACTTAAAAAAATGTTGAAAGAAGCTTTAATCCTCAGACTGCATTATGAAAAAAGAAAAGTTCTTTCCTGAATGCACGTAAATCTGAGTTTGCAAGTTTTGTGTACGCTTTTTGACAGACATGAAGGTTGAAAAGGCAGGTTTACTTTCCATATTTTGAAGTCTGTTATTTTTTTTCCATGCATATGGCACAAAGAATAATAAAAAAAGCATTCCTCAAAGAAAAATGAATACTTTCTCTTCAGTCCAACAGTAATGCCATTATAAGCTCCCCTCTCCTTTAATGTGACTTGACGGGAAATCCTCGCCCCAAGAGGAGATTTAGATAACCACGAGGGACCTACACATGCAGCTGGATTGTACAAGGCCTAGAAATAGCGTGTAGTGTGTGTCAGACTCCAGGGCTCCTGTCCGGAAGGAGAAACAGAGTCCAGCTGAATCTCTGGCAGAGGAACAAAGTTCTCGCGCTATCTGATATGAACCCTCAGAGTACATGTCCCCATCTCTCCCTCTGCCGACTCTTTACTCTCTGTTGAGTGTTGCCCTTCACTACAGATTGAGTTACTGAACTTGGAATGAAATAACTGCTCGTTTTAATTTATCAGTTATTTCTCCTAGACAGTGATGAGATAAAGTGCCAAGCGAATGAAGCCAGCAGATGTTTTTTAATCTCCTGATTAAAAGACCTGGTACTCCCATGTAACTGTGCTCAGATTTAAAGCTCTCGTTCATTTCTGACTTCATCTTTATATTCATTTAGACTAGTGGATATTTTTTAATCCCCTCACACAAGCACTTGTCAACACAAGCATCTGTTGTTTCGGTGGCTTATTGTTTTGTTTGGTGTCCTCTATTTCTTTCTCAATTTTCCAATTTTGGTACTTCTGACAGTAGAAATGGCAATAATTGTTTACCGTACTTTACTGAACCACACTCTACCACTCAGTGGAGAGAAGCCATTAGTTTGTCTAATGCATCTATGAGTATTTCATGGACAACATTTACAAAATTGAGTCTAATAGTTTGAATATGGGACATACAATTTATATAATTTTCAAAAAGATTCTAGGAGTTTATGAAAAGCTTATAATTAAAATAAAAAGCTGCAAAATGAAAAGAATCAATTTAAAATGACGATCGAAACATTTGCTGAAAAAATAAAGGAAACATGAAATACTTAAAAAAATATTTTAGCAGTTTACATACATTTAAATATCAAAAAAGTGTCACTTTATGAAAATTGAAATGTATACATCATCTGAAATTGAATAAATTTGCTTTTCATTCATGTTTGGTTTGTTATGATAGGACAATAATTGTCCGCTACAACTATTTGAAAATCTGGAATCAAAACACTGAAAAAAAAAATCAAGATCATGCATATTACTAATAAAATATATATTCATTAAACATGAATCTATACTTGATATTCTAAAGAGTTTTTGCATAAAGAATCATTTTTGGCTTTTGCCTATATATACCCATGCAACATAAGACTATACAAGTCTATAAACTATATAGTTATATACAACTATACATAAGAATATACAGAGGGCAAAACTCAAAGGGCGCTTCAAATCAAATGCTTAGGCATTTAACAGTCACAGTCCTGCCACCGGTTAAGTTGTAAGTTTACTTCACTATATTGCAATCAAATACTAATCTAATTATGACAAACTATATATTATTGGAATCTATTATTGGATCTAAATACATATTTGACCTAATTTTCATTAAAGTTGTGATAGAGTAGTAGATCAAACCCCATTTACTGTCACCCTTCAACCTATTGGACCGTTTGCAGTTACATTTTTAAACCATAATATTGTAGTCTAAATATAAATCAATCATGACAAACTATATATCATTTGTAAGCTTAAAATGTCTAAATTCCATATATAGTGACTTATTTTTGAGAATTATTACAGAGCAACAGGTATTTATTTATTTGTGACAAGAGTACTCACAGTTATAAGCATTCCTTTGCTACAGCAATTCACATGTAAATCATTTTTTATGTTGGCTACATTTAATTAAATACCATCAAACCGTCTATACTGCATTAGAATTTGGTGTCTACTTTGCAAATATTGTTAAAAGTATGAAAAATTATAGTTTGTATTCCATAAAACTATACACTGAAACAGGTGACGACCTCATAAAATCACCAATGTAAACTGTATGTCATCTAGTAGTAATGTATGGTACTGTGCCCAAACAAATTGCTACTGAAAGCTCTTTTTTTTTGAGGTATCAACTTTGTTTAGCTTAGTTTTTTTAAATAATATATATATATATATATATATATATATATATATATA
>CAIGQW010056847.1:1254737-1276324 GCA_903798125.1 Danio choprae | reverse complement strand
AGGAAAAGGAACACATCATTCAAAAAGCACTGGGTGGTCAGACAGCATAGAGGCCTATCAGCGCTGTGATCAAAGTCAAAATCAATCTGTGGCCATCCAGTGGATATCAGCCAGCACATTTACATCATTTCTCATCCTCACAGCTCTTTAAGACCCTGGGAGTCTAAACGAGTGTGAAAGTGATAAAAAGTCAAACCTCACTATCCAGCTGTTGCTGGAAATTTTGCACTGAATCTACCCCGTTCAGTCCAAAAATCTTGAATTAGGAAGCAAGAGATAATTGTACTGATATGTTTACTATAACTGATTCAATTATATTAGAACAATATGGTTGCATTATCTTTATTAATTTTAATTTAACCCCTTTGATATGATCACACCGGTGTGTTTGTGTCCTTCAGTGCATTACGTTATCAGCTGATAAATTCCAATCTGCTTTCCTGCAATGTTTAATTATTTTTAAACATAATTGGAAGATGCGTGGGCCTTACGGTGGTGCAGTGGCTAGCACGATCTGTGGTTCTTGCCTCGGCTGGGTCAGTTGGCATTTCTGTGTGGAGTTTGCATGTTCTCCCCGTGTTGGCGTAGGTTTCCTCCGGGTGCTCCGGTTTCCCCCACAAGTGCAAAGACATGCGGTATAGGTGAATTGGGTAGGCTAAATTGTCCGTAGTGTATGTGTGTGTGAATGGGTGTGTGTGGGTGTTTCCCAGTGATGGGTTGCAGCTGGAAGGGCATCTGCTGCGTAAAACATATGCTGGATAAGTTGGCAGTTCATTCCGCTGTGGCGAAAGAAAATGAATGAATGATGAATAGCATTTTCCTTATTCTTCTCCCAGTTAAATTTTAGGAGATGTTGATAAATTAACATGTTGTAAATCCTGCAGCACTAATCTCTCCCCTGCAGCACAGACTAACATGGCGTTGCCCATCACTTGCCATAAAAACGTACATGTGAAAATGTTAATAACAAACAAACAAACAAACAAACAAACAAACAAACAAACAAACAAACAAACAAACAACGGGATAGTTCAACCAAAATTTAAAATGCAATTATTTATACACCCTCCACTTTTTTTTTTTAACTGTTGAGCACAAACGGTAACGGAAAAAAAGGTAACTATTGACTTCCACAGTACATTTATTTTTCAATGACTACCATTTTCCATCATTCTTCAAAGTACTTTCTTTTGTGATCAACAGTAAAAAAAAGAAACTCATAAAACCTTTTGAACAAGTGGATAGTTAGTAAACAATAAGTACATTTTTAAAAAAGTATCCATGTTCCAGCATGCCTCCACCAGCTGTTATAATGTGGATAGTAGGGTTTCTTAATAGTTGCAAAATAGTAAATTTCATCCCAAAAACAAATTGGAGGAGAAAAGGCTAGCAGTAATGAAGGGTCCTTTCCTGTGTGCCTTCAGATACTCTGCTCCGCAGGTCTTGTAAATGTAACATGGGCATTATGGCATAAACAACCCACTTTAGACTCTCAAAAGAGCAGCAGCACAGCTACAGGGCCATTAGTACATTTTTATTTTAAATGCAGCTGCTTTAAAAGCCCATAAATGACCCCACAATTACATTTCCAAAAAGCAAATTGGTTCGCAATTAGAACTCTCTAATAAAAAGGAGAAATATCTGCTTGTGGGGTTGAGCCAGAAAGAGCTGATTTATGACCGACTTGAACATGCAAAAGGAATACAGATCATTCTTTTTTTGGTCTCACGTCCACAGTAAAGTTTGAGTCTCTGAGTAAACATTCAGAAGTTTTTATCGTCTCGTGAAGAATATAAAAAAAACATTTGAAATGGAAAATTCAAGTAAGGGTTTGGAATTGAATTAGGGGCTTCTATTGAGGTCTGTCTTGAAAGAGGTATTGGATTCAGTTCTGAGGTTCCCAAAGGAGAGGAACCCTACGAGGTACATGATAGAGCCAGATTTTCCCCGGAGGCTGGAGATTGCTGCCCAACAGAGCCCATCGTCGAATCTCTGCATTGTGTCCAAGTTGATTTGAAGTCAGCCCACACCTCTCGCAGAGAAACAAACCTTCCACAACAATTCTTTTAACTTTGCACAGATTTTGAGAAGTGGTCAAAATAGAAAAGTTCACTTTCCTGTTTGGGGGTGGGTATTGATACAGATTGGATTCATCTTTGATTCATACGATTCTGATTTCATTTAACTATTAATAAATGTATTTATATGTACATTTTTTTATTTAATTGATTAATATAAACACTAATCGAGCCACACTCAATTAAATTTGATTCAAGATGGATACATTTGAATATATATCAGGTCATTATTGACTTGATTTGGTTCTTATCTTGGTATAATTTCATTTAATACTGATTCATGTGAACATCAGGTCAATATTGGTTTGATTTGGTTCATCAACTTGTGATTGAATTTTGATCTTCACTGAAGTACATACAATATTGATTTATTTATATGTACATTAAATCCGTATTGATTTGATTCAAATTTGATTCACAAGCTTGCAATTAAATGCCCCTCCTATCTTGATTCAATTCAATTGATATTATTTTAGACATGTATGTTAAAATTTTGTTGATTTGAAACACAGGATTGCAATTCGATACTATATTGTTAGGTTTGATATCATATTGATTCATTTGGATACATTTTTATCAGCTTAAAACTGTTTTCATTCCATTTTGATTCACAGGCTTTTGATTCAATCCAAATTATATCTCAATTCGATTAAGATTTAGAAATTGGTACTGGCCCATCAAACTGATAACTGATATTTAATGCTGCTCTATTTCCATTGTACATTTGGTTTTGATCACCAAACATCAAACAAACAAGTAACTTATTGTTTTTATGCATTGTATTGGTTGAGGCTTTCTGAATGCACACTCTGACAAGTAACACAGCTTTGTATGCAAAAACACACTAGGAGAAAAGACGGTGTGCTTGTGATTAAATTATAATGACTAGTTCCCGAAAGAGAATCATTTGGAAAGAGAGAAAAAAAGAGATTCTCTGTTGCAAGTTAAATCTACACGGCCGTCAATACCCAGCGAAACTCTTGAAAAGAAACTGTTTTCCCCTCACAATTCAACTAAATAAAAACAAAATCCGTGGTGTCTAAAACTTGAAAGCCTTTTTTGGATACTTCAGTTCTCCTTGAATGTGTGAAAGCCATATGAAACCTGCCAGGCTGACGGCTTCAAACAGCTCCATCACATTACATTTAAAATCTCATATCTCAGCTGTCTGAGGCACACCCATGTCGCTCAGCCTCAAATGCTCGCTTATTATGGAGCTTGATAGCTTGAGGTTGTGCTGCTAATACTGTTGGACGGATGGAATTGAAGCCCTTATCAACAAAGCGATTGGACCTCCCTACGCAAGTTCAACAAAAGAAAGAAACTCATAAAGGTTTGGAACAAGTGGAGGGTGCATAAATGATGATGGAACTTTATTTTGGGGTGAACTATCCTTTTAAGTTAATTACTAACTATTTCACATGTACGTTTCAAAATCTCATGCTGACCCCTCTGCCTTGTTTAGAATGCATTACTTTTAAAGTTTCCATGGCGACAGATGGTGTATGATTCATTAATTTTTCTTTGGCTTATTCCCTAGTGTATCAGTGGTCACCACAGCGGAATGAACCACCAACTATTCCGGCATATGTTTTATGCAGTGGATGCCCTTCCAGCCACAACCCAGTACTGGGAAACACCCATACACTCTCGCATTCACACACACTCTTATACACTACAGCCAATTTTGCTTACCCAATTCACCAATAGCACCTGTTTTTGGACTATGGGAAAAAATGGAGCACCTGAAGGAAACCTACGTAAACACGGGGAAAACATGCAAACTTCACACAGAAATGCCAAATGACCCAGCATGGGACTCGAACCAGCAACCTTTTTGCTGTGAGGCGAAAGTGCTAACCACTTTGATCTTTGATGGGTGATGGGTCCTGTCATGTTATTCTGTGCTGCTGTGGAGAGATTAGAGCTGCTGGCTTTACAACTTGTTAATTCATCAACTTCTCCTGAAATAAGTGAAAGTAAGTGACTGTTTAACTGGGGAAATAGAGTAAACATTCTAGTTACCTAAACAGTGTGTATCTTATGTGAATAAAGCACAATGTCTGAGTTTGTTTAAAAACAATTGCTATTGCAGCCTCCAAAGACATCAGTGTGTTCATGTGTAACCATAAATCTCATGTTTTGCTAGTACTTAATCTGTATTTTAATGTATTTTGTGATGAAACATATGAAAGGGATAAAGTTAAAGTTTTAGTTAACAATTATAAATAATTACAAAATTTTATGAATTAACAACATTACATTAATTCATAAAATTAAATTAAGTTGCTATTATACATTAAATATGTCAAAATGGGGTTGGCGGGATAACTAAAATTTGATATAATGGTATGAGTGACTTTACCTCAAGAGGTAAGGTGTCTTTTACAACAGCCAGAAGAGCCGCCACCATGTCCAACTGGCTCCTTAATTATTCAGATGGCTTAAAGGAGGCTCGATAATGAGCGCATGTCTGAGACTGAGAAAAACAGGGTGCATCGAGACACGGCGGCATAAAGATAGGCAAAGGAAGGGAGACAACATCTTTCAGAAAGCTAAAGAGTGTGAAAGACTGAGCTGAAATCAATGGCTGTTGCTGGAGGAAATTTGGAGTGAATTTCCCTAATGGCAGTCCTATTACAAGGGCTCTTTAGCTTGACCTCTTTCCCTCGGCTCATGGAGCCGGAGTAGAGGCCACGCTCATTCGCGCGAGCATCTGCCTTGATTGCTGTGGACTCCTTTGGGAGGTGGCAGACTGAAAGGTCAAGTCACTGCAAATAAAGTCTGAAGCTGGAGTCAAAGGCCAGGTGTGTTTTTAAAGAGGTGAGCAAACAAAAAGACAATTTTGTTATTGGATGAATTACCTTCGTGCTATCCCACTCCTGAGTCTTTATCTGGGTGTGAATGAGCTCGTACGAAGGCTCCATGGCATCTGTGACAGGTTTGTGGTAGCCAGGGATGACGTTGTAGAGCTGGAAACCAAACGTCACTAGCCAGCTGTTAACATCTGTTGGAAGAAAAACGCTGCGATGAAAGACTTACAAAAGAGCAAAAGGCAACCGAAGCTTTCACTGTTAATGCCTGTATAACAATTTACTCTATTTGGTTGAAGTACACCACAAAAGCATGATTCGCTGCAAATCAGAACACATGCCAAGTGAGCTGCTTTTTGAAATAAGCTCCCGCAGTCATTACAGGCAACACTAGTTTCAGAGACAGGACTAAATACGATTAATCCTCCACAGGAAGTGGCGAATCTCCAAAAAAAGATGATCATTTCTAGCACTTGGTCCACACAAAAACCTGATAAAATTAGGGCCGGCATGTGAGAAACTGCTGGTGCACTTGATTATCATACATATGTCATGCTGTGGCCAAATGTGTCACCCTGCCTATAATCAGAAAATGCATTTTGGTATTTGTGCATATTTAGAAGCATTAGCATGGATAGTGAACGCTATCAGATTACACAGTAATATACTTGGAATATGAACCTTGAACATAATCAAATGGCCTTTTTAGTGTCTTTCCCCTGTCGCATAAAGCACATTAGTCATGGATAGGAGAAACTTTGGTGTAGCAGTGAAGTGCACACTGTCGACTGCTCCTTTATTTAAGGCTCTGTCACTTGACAGAGTTGTTTTAAATATGAATGTGATTAAGGACAATGAAGGGACCTCCTGCATTTCAGAGAGGAATGAAAATGTCAATGCCATCATTCATAAAAGGCTGATGGCTCACTCAAGTACATCTAATATCCAGCAGAATCTTTAGATTTTCTTCTTCAAAGCTAGCCTTAATGATGTAGCGTACAGTCTAGCTGAGAGATGTTTAGCTGATCTTGAATAATAGAAAAAAATTAATATGTTAGATCTTGCTAAAAAGGTTACATGTAGCAAATATAGCACAGACTCGTCTAGCAAATGCTGGTTGGTTCTGGTCTAGTACAAGCTATATGCTAGCCAAACAATGTAATCAAGCAAAGCATTTAGGAACATTCGGTTTACAATAAACAATAAACTTTTTGCGGTGCTTTATGAAAGACTTATTTTGTTCAAGACAATTCTCAGGAGGTTTAGTTTTGTTGCATCCAAGGTAAGGGTTAAGGACAGGGTTGCTGTGCACTCCGAATAAACTTTGTGTATGAATGATGCATACAAAATTTTCAAATAACAAGGCCACAAATATGTTCAAGAGAATACTCAATGGATCAAACCACAACAAAGCGGTTATAACATAAACAACCAATATTGTGATTCTACAGCATTGATTTCCTTTGGTAGTAAGGGCATGAACCAAGGCTTTGATTTCAGTCAAAAACAGCATGCATTCACTGTTATAGACTACAAATGTGACTATAATATTTAGGTATTTTTTTGAGTAAGGCTGTGATTTTGCTTTCAAGTGGAGAGTAAAGTGAATCAGCCCCTAGCTTCTAGTTCCATGGACTCCTTTGTGTTATTTGTCTAACACTGGGGAGCATTCACTACTATTTACCTCCCGCACAGGCTGAGGAAGCAAAGACTGATGGGATATTTTAGAGGAGAAAACCTGAATGAAGAACAAAGGGCACTTTGTTGTGCTGTCATTGCTCAAAAAGCTGTGTATGTGGAAGCAAGTACACCCCAAGCTGGGGCTGGGATGAGAGACTGAAAAATAATCACTGTTGTGCAAGGAGGATTCTTGGCACCATGTACTCATGGTGTTTTAGACTGCTGAAAGTAAAGTGTAACAGTGAAGATATTTAGACATTAATAAAACACCCCAAAATCTTTGGCCCAAGATGTTGGAATAGACTCCAGCAGCCCAGCAACCCTATGTGTATCTGTTTAGAGAATATATGGGTCAGTATATCAAATAATGTCCCTTTCAGTATGTTCCAACAAATTATTTATAAGAAATTATTCTTACCTGTCATGTAGCACTTGGTTTCTTGGCTGTTGCTCAAGGGGTTGTTGTTCTTAAACATGTAGAGGTTGAAGGGCACAATGTTGTCGCTGTTGAGACGCTTCCAGATATCATGGTCAGGAGTGGTCCACCGGCCTGCAAGAACATCGTAATCTCTGCGGCCCATGTGGACAAGCTTTGTAAGGGGCTCATAAAGGCCTCCTTGGTAGCCTATTACTAGCTGGAAACTTGGGTTGGAGTCCAAATATACTTCCCCAAAAGCTGTGTGGAGAATCTGTTTGATCATAAGACCAGCACCACTAAATACAGCCAGTGGAGTACCGATGTTGTCGCATGCCACATAGAACTCATCCCCACTGCTCAACTCCATGGCAAAAAGGTGGCCTTGAAGGTCATAGTAGAGTGAGGTGATTTCTGAGCTCGAGTGATTGTACATGTGTGTGACTCTGGTGGGACTGGACAAGTCTGCATAGAAGAATTGCAGATGGTGGCCTTGGGTACTTCGACTGGACACTCTCCTGCCTAAGCCATCATAGCGGTACTTGATAGTCCATCCGTTAACTTTGTTGTAGGCTTTAACAAGCAACCCAGCAGAGTTATACTCAAAGAAATCATTTCCTCTCTGCCTGAGGAATCCATCCTCATCTAATCGGTACTGCACATCACCTAGACGGGTAATGCGGTCCCGGATGTCATAGCGTAGTGGTGTAAGTCTGGCACTATTACCAGGACTAAGGAGGTGCAAATTGCCATTAAGGTCATAACTGTAGCGCCATAAAGGTTTATCATTAATAGACACTACCTGGAGTTGACCATCTGCATCATATTCATAGGCATAACGGGTGGTATTTGCATAGGGTCCGACTTTAAGCTCCTTGGCCACCACTCGCCCCATGTTGTCGTACTGTACCATCATCCAATACATGAGCGAACGGAAAATCTCATACTGCACCTCTTTAACTCGTCCGTATGCATCAAAGTGTTTGGTGTGGGTCATTACAGCTGTGGTTATAATCTGGTTAATATCATAGTAGATGACTCCAAATTTGCCAAACTGCTCCGTTTTGCCTGAGACGTCATCATAGCGATAGAGGTCAATGGGCAAGGGGGTTTCATTAATCACTGCTTGCATGCTGGTGACCCGGAAGCTGTTGTCATAGTTGTAGTCAAAGCGGGCATTTACCATGCCCTCCTCACTAAAACGAAAGATCTGTCTGTCGATAAGTGGTCCAATCTGCCTGTAACGTATGGTACAAGCAAAACCTTCACTTTGAAGTCCCACAGTTTTTAGCATGCCAGCAGATTCATCATAAGAAAAGGCAATCCGTGTCGTATCATAAAGGATTTCTAGCAGACGGGAGAGTTTCCCATACTTATAGATGACTCTACGCCCTGTTCCTTGGTGGATGGTTTGCAGAAGCAGTCCATCTTCACTGTAATCTTGCAAAACTGTGGCATTGCCCTCGGGTGGCCGGTATGTGTTTCTGTAATAGCCGATGGAACGGGTGGTCTCCAAGGTCTGTCTGGCCACATTGGGCATGGTTACTGAAGAAAGGCGGTCGTTCTTGTCAAACTCGAAGATGTATTGTCGCTGGCTGTAGAGCAGCAAAACCATGGACTGCCAAAGGAAAAATGACAAAGCGGTGTTCAGTAAGCTGATTTAATGAAGCATAGTAATTCCCAACACATTCTAACAGCACTTCAAATAGTTAAATGTGAAACTCTCCACCCAATGAAACTGAAGGTCACTAAGTACCCAGGAGTCACATTGCACCACATGACTAACTGCACAACAAACGGTGGGGTGTCACAGAATCACTTCAGGGTGCATAAAAATTACAAATATGCTCTACAGCGCTGACTGAAAAATGAAGAAGGGCAAAATCTCATTTAATGAGGATTAAGTCATCAACCCTTCCCCCTCAACACTCCTCCTGATACCATTTTTAATAATGTCACCTTATATGGAGGTCAGTGGGAGGATATTCTGGAGTTTAGATTTCAACAGGAAGCAGCTCTGCTCTTTTTTACTTTGAGGTTATTGATCTCACCGGCATGTAGTCAGTTTAGAATGGCAAGAAATATTAAATAGAGCGAGTTTAGACATTATAATCAATTCTTTTAAAACAATGTATTGGGTTGTCAGCATTTCAACATACTATTTTGCAATTACACTATAAGGTCTTGCATTTCTTTGCCTATGCATGCAAGGTTAGAACTTTTTACTGAAATAAAATAATAGAGTTGTCTATTGAAAAAATTGTTGTCTCCCTCCAAAGTTGTCTATGAAAATACAACTATGTGCCATTATTTTACACTCAAAGGTGCTTACCTTTTCAAGGTAGGTGTAGCTCCATGACTTTCCATCTGCAAACATCTTTGAGGTGATTCTCCCATTTTGGTCATATTCCATTCGGACCGACATAGTGCCCCTCTGGATGCCGGCAATGTGGCCACCCGGTGAGTAAGTGACATTGACACCATTTAGCCGACTACTTGGAGCCCACAACGTAGGTCTTCCAGCATGATCATAGTGGATCCTTAACGTGAACTTCCTGTGATCATCATATACTTTCTCAGTCCTGGTTACCCGGTCGAAATCCATGGATAACAAATTTCTATTATGAACCTACAAAAAGCACACAGAGATTAGACAACTGAATTAAACAGGCACACTTGGTAGAATGTAGTGTCTTCTGTTGGTATTCTTACAATCAAATGCACACCTCTAGAGTACACAAGACTTCTGAATTCTTTGCTTGCATTATTATAAAACAAAAAGAATGAGAGGATCACTCCATTCAGTGTAATCATTCCCATTCCAGAAAGGAATTACTGAGGGATAGATAACTTCCATTGTACTTGAAGGATGAGGAAAACTCCCCTGAGCTGCATAGAAGTTAAAAGCTGCATTACACTTTTTGAATTGATGTCACACTGAGTTTTTGGCTCAGTTCGAATGCACAGAGCCCTCGGACCCCAGCACGCTCTGAGATCAGAGCTGAAAACTAGTCCTCCATGGCTGGTAATCCCAAAGGCACACACAGGTCAATGCATGGGGCGATCAAGGACATAGAGACCTTAATACCTTCAGCTCATGCACAGTGAGTTGGAACCTTTTTTTTGCTGCTCTATGAATTTAGGTAATGGTGGATAATATATGGGGAACTCAACTATACCTAATTAAATGTCAATGTGTTATTAGCACATGACTTTCACATTGTGCCTTTCTTTTTGGATTTTTGGGACTGGGGGAAATCTACGGACTGTGCATTTGTACAATGTACTACACTAATTGTTAAAGAAAGCATAATGAAATTGGCTCAAATGTTTAGTAAATATGCTTCGTATTACTTGGCATAAAAAAACTAAGTTTCTTTTAAGGCAGATTTAGAGATTGTTTTTGTACCAGCTGTTTTTTTATCCCAAACACACCACTTTGTGGTATTACAGCTACAGGGTTGAATGAGTATTGAATAAATAACCATCTGGAAGTTTGGGCCAAACTGCTTTTAAAAAGCATTATAATTAAACACTCATTTCTTCATCTCTTTTCTCCATGTAATGTCTCCTTGATTGATCTGATTTTTTCTCATCAGGTACGCTGGCACCCGGCTTGGCTTACTGTTGGCAAAGCTTAACAGAGTCTTAAAGTGATTTTGTGAGTTGTTGTTGGCTTTTGTCCAGTGGTGTGGAGGACGGAGGGAAGAGCAAAAAAGCAAGCTCTCTCTCTCTCTCTCCTCCTCGTGGGCATGCTGGGAGCTCTCATCTGTGAAGGGACAATTACACTGGGGCCAATTAATGTCACTAATACCTAATTGAGAGGATTATTTTACATTAAAAGCAAGCAGCTCATGAATAGGAGAATTCCCGGTGGGGGTGACAGAACAAAGAGGTTGACAGAATAAAGGGCAGATATTTTTCGCTCCCCCACCTACTCATATGTACACCGCAACATTTCTCTCACTACAATTTTATATATTTTTTTTTTCAAATAATACTTGACCCTTTGATCTGAAGAACTGAGGAATTGAGAATTTGCCCTCGCATCTGAACTAGCATAACCTGAGAAAATGAGAAACAGTCACATACTCCATCGGAAAGAAGAACGTTTGGGAAAACATGTTGGCAAACAGTTATTATTTCTGCTTATCACAATTTACTCAGGTATTTTTTGCTAGATGTTCCAAGGCATCAAAAAGTCAGGCTTTTACGGCTCTGAGGATGAGAGAACTTGTGTCAAGAGCTGAATCGTCCAGCATAGGCTGACTGAAGCGACAAGTTTAAGGACAAAAATGAAGAGAGAATGAAAGAGAGGGCTGGATGCTCATGCCAGGCTCTGGTTGAGACCCAACGGGCTGGAAAAAACGGGCTTTTGGCAGTGAGATCCTGGGCCCCTGGAGAATGGAAACCCACTCAAGGGGAATGTCTTAAATTGGACATTGCTTTAAATGGTTTTAGCTGGAGGGAAGCAGATATTGTTGGAGGAAAGAGATCAGATTGGGGGGGGGGGGGGGGGGTTTGGGGGATTGTCCAAGTTCCCTACACAAAAAGACCAATTGGAGTGTACTAACACTTCTTGACATGATGTGAATACTTATGAAAAAGAGTTTTGCACTTTCTGATCAACTTTTTCTCTTTCCTTGAACACGTGTTTAACATTAAACGAGGGTGTTATACAACTTGTGAGTGTTATACTTATAACATTTATTATGGCTGTTTTGCTAACTGCATTCTGATAATTCTCTAAAAGTAATTGCATAATCAACAGACCAGATTGGCTCTCGCCATGTTTCTCCCTCCATTCTTTAACAACTGGATGGAATTTGCATGCTTTGCTGATCAAAATACAACTACTCTGAGATTAGCCGACTCCTGTTTGTCAAACAAACAGCGCTTAAATCTAGGAACAAAACAAAACACTTTTTTTTTCATAACTTGCCTAATTACGTGAATATCTTAGGACTGCCGCTAATGCACTTTTGGCAATGAACAAACAACTTGTAAGTAATGTTTGTTTTCACAAATCACCATCAATAATTGAATAGTCCCATTCCATATTCCAAAAGTCAACAAATCTGTCAAACAGCATTTGATTTTCTTCTCCACTGTCATAAAAAATGTATTCAAGTTTTTGTTCTTCAAATCCAATATTTGCTTGCAGCTTTGCCATTCATTTCTCATTTTTCGCCCCCATCCGCTGCTGTGGTAAGCATTGTAATCTTGTTTGCTCAGTGCGATTTGCCGCTTCTTCAGTAAACACTCTTGGCCACGTGGTGGTTTTGTTTGTTTGGAGGCCATATAGGACACCGCTCTAATAATGTAAAGCAAACATTTCAGTGGAGGCCTTGCGCTTAAGCCTTCAGTGTGTTTCTGGATTTGAGTTGGTGGTGAGGGGACAATTTATACGACAATAATTCCAGATCCCTGTTGTCAGGAGGTTTTGGAGGCCTGGCAGCTGTTCTTGATGGTGTATAGTAGTTAGTGTGATGGACATGTGACCGCAGCAATACCTCAGGCTGGTAGTGACCCACATTTCTGCTAAGAATGAGTATGGCCTGCAACATCATGATTTAAAGCACTCTGATACAAATTTAATGATTAAACAAAGATCATTATGTATCACAGTTTTGTAAATGGATCGCTTTAAGCTTTTATTTAGGAGATAGAATTCAAAGCTTCATTAACTGCACTGTGTAAAGTGTTATATACCATATTAGAACGAATTTGTCATATAGCACATTTTAGTATAAAATCAAAAGCGTTTTTGTTTTTGTAAATTCTGTTCTGCACTTAATTCCCCTAGATCAGGAGGGCCCAAACTCAGTCCTGGAGGGCCAGTGTCCTGCATAGTTTAGCTCCAACTTCCTTTAACACACCTGCCTGGAAGTTTCTAGTATACCTAGAAAGAGCTTGATTAGCTGGTTTAGGTGTGTCTAATTGGGGTTGGAGCTAAACTCTGCAGGACACCGGCCCTCCAGGAATGAGTTTGGGCACCCATGACCTAGATCAGTGTTTCTCAACCACGTTCCTGGAGGACCACCAGCTCTGCACATTTTCCTTTTAACCTTAACCAAACAAACCTGACTGTGGTTGAAAAACACTTCCCTAGATTAATGTCAGCGATCCTTCAACCATCCAACAGCTTCTCATACACAAATAGACACTCAAACACGCATGCAACACACGCACCCACACCTTTTACACCTGCATAATATCAAGGTAAGTACATTGATTTTGGTCGAGGAAAATAAATCTAAATATAAAATATCTAAAATATAAACACATATAAGTTAATTTATTATTTATAAATAATACTATATAACATCAAGTATGACGAGTTTCCAGCGACAAGTAATTTGGCTGTCTGCATCAAAAGTAACATGACACAACAGAAACGAATAATATAGCCATTCATTTAGATATCAGCCACTGCACTCACAATGAAATGGTAAGGGTTATAATCTAATTAATACATTTTAAACAAATTCAACATAATTAAAAGTACATAGTACTGATGTAGTTGGTTTGCACTTAGTCACTGACTTTCATTTTCAAACCATTTGCTATTTTTTTTTTTCAAGATCTGATCTTTTGCTGCTTTTTAATAGTATGGCAATACATGTCATGTAAAATAGTGTTCAAGCTCACATTGGTAGCATTTAACGCTTAATAAAACACATAATCTGTACCTGAGGTGATAGCTGAATTTTTAGTTTATGCTGCTGTTTTGCTGAGATGTTGTGGAAATAGAAACTGTTTCTAAAATAGAAATTGAATGCGTCGCCGTCATAGATGGTTAGGACAAAAACAAGTGCGTCACAGCGAGTTATAAATATTTATTTATGAATTTTAAAAAAAAGTAAATTTACATATTTACATGTTTACATTTATTATTATAAATAATAATGTATAAATAATATAATACATAAGTAATCTATAATTTAATAATTAGATTTAAAATTAAACACCCCAAAACATAAATATACATGTATAATTAAATACGTTTATATTACTTTATACACGTTTTTTAAATTTAATTTAGAATTTTTTAAGCACTTACAAGCACATATATTATTTCATTAATTTATATTTTAACAGTAATTAAAATTGTGATATATTTATATATAACTGTTTCAATTGCAATATTCATTCATTCATTTTCCTTAGGCTTAGTTCCTTGTTTATCAGGGGTCACCACAGCGGAATGAACCGCCAACAATTCTAGCATATGTTTTACTTAGCGGATGCCTTTTTTAGCTGCAACCCAGTACTGGGAAACACACATACACCCTCACATTCACACATGCACTCATACACTATGGCCAATTTAGTTAATCCAATTCACCTATAGAGCATGTCTTTGGACTGTGGGGGAGAGCACCCGGAGGAAACCAACGCCAACACAGGGAGAACATGCATACTCCACACAGAACCAGCGACCTTCTTGCTGTGAGGCGATAGTGATATCCACTGAGCCACTGTGCCGCCCTCTCAATTGCAATATAACTATTCAAATAAATTATAAACATTACATTATAAACATCTTAACAGCCACTTGTGAACAACTTAACACCTCGCTGAATAAAACTATTTATTCCTTTCATAAAATATTATATATGAACATAAATATAGTATCATCTTACAAAAGCATTAAAGTGATCCAAATACTGCTGGCAGGAGAATAATGTAAAAAAAATCTGAGGTGTTGTATGTAAAGCCTCAGGGACTTGATCAGGAGACAGTCTGTGATGCCCTACACAATGACCTCTGCCCTGCGCACGCTGACCTTCAAAGGCAGATATCTGACCAGACT
The DNA here is from genome assembly GCA_903798125.1 of Danio choprae. Classification (NCBI taxonomy): domain Eukaryota; kingdom Metazoa; phylum Chordata; class Actinopteri; order Cypriniformes; family Danionidae; genus Danio; species Danio choprae. Next base: position 1,261,522 of record CAIGQW010056847.1, on the reverse strand, counting down.
ACAGGCTATAGAGATGCTGATGGAGAAGCCATTACTCTGCTGTGAGGAGGTGTGACGGGGTGGTATGGAACTGTGCCTGCGTAAAATTAACTCAGGATGAGCAGATGACAGGGCCGAGGTAATGCTGAGGTCTGTGCGCAATTATAGAACCGCATGAGCTGCTGATCACAGGATGGCTATACAGTTTGTGCCATAAAATGCCACAAGGTACTCCATATTTCATAAACACAAACGTAATTTACGTGCATTATTGACATGTAAAGATTAGAAAGCATGAATAATTCATGTTAGTTTAAATATGTATTATTTAAACAAAGATAATAGCATGTAAAATGCAAATGAGATATTTATTATTTAGAGCAAAAAAACAAATGCTTATGAATAATACAAAACAGTACATATAGCTTTAATCAGTCTGATGAATATGTATCTACAGTAGAGACCATTTCAATGTGGTCATGTCATTGTACCATGAACATTCCCTGCTTGTTATCAAACTATTTCATAACTGTAACAAGAGGCAATTTAATCAAAACTTGATGTTAAAAAAGCTATCATAACATTATTTATCAATATGTGGCTCTGGATTCTCGGAAGCTATAGATATTAAAAATGTAAAGAAGGAAATACGTTGGGACCATTGTTTTTGTTTACATCCCTCAAAATGGTCTATGACTGAACACAGCTTTATAATAAGAGACAATAATTTTTATAACAATTTTTAAATGACATTATTAATCTTCATTAAATGATATTATTAATATTAATCATTTTTTGTAATTTTAAAACGATCTTTATTTCTCATAACTTTACTTACTGCAATGTGACATCATACAGTATCTAATTATGAATTTATCTCAGACTGTCACTATTTTTTTATCTTTATTTGTCACAATGTCATCAAATACAGTATATCCCACTCTTAGAGCTTTATTTAAATGATCTAAGCACAAAGTCTAAAGTGCATGGCGCAAAAGCATTAAGGGCATGTCTGTATCCACTTTTGTTATTTTAAGGACGGAAAAAACACAAATATTATTTCAAAACTATTTCTAAATTCTGTTCTAATTTCCAGCAAACGAATAAATGAACAATAAAAATGAAGTGTGGAGTTATATCCAAACACATGTCCTATTTGTATGCCCCATATGGTGATGCATACATCTCCAAAACAAAATTGGACAACATGGACAAATATAAACTTGTTTTTATTAAAACAAATAAAAAATATGAATATAATATATAATACTACTAATAATAACATTATACAAATGTAAATTTTTATGAATAAACTGAAAAAAGCCCCCCCTGAGGCATGGAGGTAGTGGTTTTTATATATTTATGTAGAAAATAATAATTTTTGTAACATTTTAATCCTTTAATTTTTTTTCATATGTAAAGATATTTGTGTATTGCTGTCATCCTGTGTGTATTAAGCAATGTGTAAGCGATTAGACCCGCATAGGCGCATAACTAGTGCGCTCTGTGCTGGACTTTAGACCAGCTTTTAATTCAATTCAATTCAATTCAAGTTTATTTATAGAGCGCTTTTTACAATGTAGATTGTGTCAAAGCAGCTTAACAAGTTTAATTAAAGTCCACAGTTTAGTTGGTCAATGGCGGGGTTTATTTCAGTTCCTCAAAATACCAATGCGCCAACAATGTGCCCTAACACATCTCCTTTTTAGACCAGCACACCCATGAGTCCACAAAGTATTTGCTATTTAAACAACGTGGTGTAAAACGTGAAAATTACAGTTGCGCTGGTCTGAAAATAGCAACAAATCGCACCATACATGTCTTGCGCCTTATTGCGCCGGGTGTATGATAGGGCCCTTGGTATTTCTTGTAAACGCAATCTTGTAATTGTTTTTAGAACTTTGTATCTCACAATGTAGCATTATAATTTACGATTACAAATTGGCATTCTACAATATGACTATTTCTCATACTACTTAAATACTACTTTTACTTATTTTAAATTCACATTGTGACAGATGAGTTTGTGATCACATGTTGAAATGTAAACTTTTTTTAATCACAGTGTGACACTTTATTTTCTAATTAAGCATTTATGTCATAATTTCATTTCGTAATTATGAATTTAAATATTGAATATCTCACACTTTAATATTTAATGATGTTTTCTTTAAAAAGATGTGTTTCTGGCATTTTTTGCCATTATCGCGATAGGACAATACATTTCAGAAACAAAGTTGGAGGCTATTGGCACCAACAAATACATTTACATTTTGTCATTTAGCAGAATTCTCCAAAGTGACTTAAAATTGAGGAGGCATTCAGCGATTAAAAAAAAGAGACTTTTTTTCATGGATGCCATGTTGTACTTTTTTAGGGTCACACATTCAACATTCAAAAAACATTTAAGATTGATTTCTGAATGTTGATCAACTCAATTTCACCAGTGTTTAATGTCACATTAGATCTTGTCTCTTAAAAAAACCCCAACTATCAATATTTGGAGAGTTTAGATGCAATAACCTCTAAGTGCCGTCTGAAATTTCCATCTAAAATGAGCATTTTTCTCAGAGTGTGTAGTTTCAGTAATTTTACTCTTAGTTCAAAGAATAGATTATTTTCATTGCCTTTAAAGTAAAATAACTGAACATAAACATGGGAGGCTGAGAAAAACACAAACTTTAGAGGAAAATTCCAGACAGCACTTAGAGGTTTTTGCATCTGAGCTCTTAATTTTCTTTTCTTTTCTTTTTTTTTTAAATAATTTCTTAGAATAAAAGCTCATCTAAATGAATAAAACAAGCCTATCAATTAATTCTGGACAATCTGGCGCTGAATGAGTTTCCAAACCTCTTAATTGTTGTCTAAAATACACAAAATGCTAAATTGGCTATATGATCTCCATGTGGTCTTTAACTTATTTTCTTTTGCTTTGCCACCTTTCCCAGAAAGCAGCTTGTTCAAACTAGAAATCCACACACAAATAAGAGCACAACAGAGTGTTCTTACCCTGAGTCTGCGTCCGTACACTGTGACCTGTCCTCGTGCCTGCTCTTTGCGCTGTCTCCACTCCACCAGGTTGAGTCCATTGTCGATGGGCAGCGTGACGTTCCTCTTGCTTATGGTTGGGTTTACTGTTCCTGACAGCAGGTGAGGCTCCGTGTGGAGAGACACTTCCATGCCGTTTGCCAGCACCAGACGCAAAGAGCCATCCAGGCCAATGTAGTAACTGTTTTTGACTTGATCTAGGATTTGAATGACAAACGACATATTTAATGGAAAATAATTCAATTCAGTGTTCACTTAGAAATAAATAAAATCTGTCATCATTTACTGACCCTGAAAGAGTAAGGTGGCAAAGCATGTTTCTGCCACAAGATTCACTCAAAAAATGTTCAAACTACTTATTTGTAATAAGCTGAATCAACACAATTCTTGTGTTGTTTGGGGATAACTTAATTGCTTTAAGTTCAATCTACTTAAATTAGCAAAAAAAAACACAAAAAACTAAACAATTAAGTTAACTTAATTGATTTGTTTTGGGACAATGTGAAGGAATTGCACATTTCTTTACCATACAATTATTTTTTTTTAAATAATCATAATCCTTTGAGTTTACCAGATGCAGTTACAGGGCTCAGCATATATAATTACACCCCTTACAAATCTATCTTTGAAATGTATATTTTTAATAGGAAGCTATACAATATTATATTTGTGCATATACATTAGATTAGTCAGTACTGAAGCCAAATCTGGAGCGTATCTAACAAAATAATTTACGATAATGGTCAAAAAACTAGTATACCCAAATTTATATGTTATAGAAAAATATTAAATGCGAATTTAAAAAAGGAAAAATAAGAGAAGCAAAAACATTGAAAAATTTTGTTGAAATTTTGTAGGTTGTATTTTTTTTTTTTTGCAATATTTTCCTTGAATTTAATTGTATTATCTTTCAATTTCTAAATATGTTTGGTGACTGAAATATAATTTTTATAAATATATCTGTTTAATAAAATTGTTTTGTTTAAATGCACCAAAATACATTGTCTATATTCACTGAGAAATGGATGTAAATATATACATTTTCAAAATGGGGTGTACTCATATATGCTGAGCACTGTAGTTCAGACCTTTCTTAGAAATGGAACTGCAACTGTAAGATGGTTTCTCAAATGTTTACTTTATTTTTGAGTTCAAACTTTCCCCCTGGACTATTTCTATATCTTCCACGTCCATGCTGTATCTAATATCATACACTGTACTGAATATCTTCCATTTCTTTCTCAGATTTGCAATTTTAAAGGTTTTTTTTTTTCCTCGCAATTCTTAATTTACTTCTTGTAAATTGGAGTCAGAAGTGAGAGATATAAACTTACAAATTTTAAATTTAGAACTTAAGAATTTTGACATGCAATTTTTAAAACCTTCAAAGCTTGAAACCCAAATGCTTGATAAGAACTAAGAATTCTCACACCAATTGTGAATTTAAGTATTCTAGCGAGTAAGTTACATAAAAAGTCAATGCAAAAGCGACAAGATGACACGTTTGGTGCGAACATGCGGAATTCACCCAAATTCCCAAACGAGCTGAAAATTTGCATGTGGCCGAAAACCTCATGCAGGTTTGCCTCATGCAACCTCATGTAAATTTAGAGTGAGTTATGTGATCCATGTGTTCTCTGTTGTAAACCCAGTAGATGTTTACCTCTTGCTATTAAGATTTTTTTCTTTCATTGGTGAGTTCAATTGTTGCAATTATGTTGCAATTATTTGTTGCCTTTATTCTAGAATTCCAAGTTTACACCATTTTTTATTGCAAATTCAAAGTGATAAACTTTTAGGATTGAAAGATATTAACTTTAAATTGTGAATTTAAAAGACATGTATCACATATTTTGATACTAACATCTAAAAAAACCTTGATTTCACGACGACTGCAAGACACAGTTGCATTTCCAAGAACATAAGTCAATTTTGACTTTGACTTAGAATGGAGAGTATGTAACTTGAGTGAGGTGGTTATGAGGTGATAATCTCGAATTCATTCATTTTTAATTTCCAACAAGATGATAACAGCCACAGTAAATAATGGCTAAATGCTGAAAAAAATTGTATGACAATTATCCTTTCTTTTAGTTACATTCTGTATTTCTCTTAAAATGGCAGCCAAATTTATGAGCAGACTGTTTGCTGAACGAGACCAGACAGACAGTGAAACAAAGGGATGATTCAAAGCCTAGTTAGTGTTTGAGCTGCTCTCAAAAGACCGAAAGAGAGCGAGTGAGGCAGAACGCTATCATAGTTGAGGCCGTCTGCCTGTGGCAACTGAGATGCAGCTAAATCTGAAACTGTCTGTCTCCATCCCCAGGTGGTCTCTCTAAGCGCTTCGGAGGGACAGGAAAGATGGAAGACGGTGAAAGAAAGCGGGCAGGGGTGAACATGAGATAAATAAAGAGACTGGAAAGGAAAAAAAAAAGCAAACAAGAACCACGTAACCAATGAGAAAATGTCTACTTTGATGAAACTCTCATTACTGGTCAAAGAGATTTAATTTCTCAGAGCAGACAGGAACCATATAAACTAGCTAACATGTCGCTAGGGGGGTTGAAGATGCTTTTATTTCCTGTTATTAATTAGAGATTGTGACAGAAAACAAAAAAAGCTAATCTTTTGAAGGCTAGACAGTTTGTGCAGCTAGTTTCTAGACATGTAAATACATCTATTAGACTAGAAAATGACACAAATCTCAAATGACAGTGTTTGTTCAACTTACAAGTCTAATTTGTCAATCTGTTTATGTGAAGGTATGTGTTACATGTGTACATGTGTTCATGTTACAAAATACATGTGTTCATGTAACCGTGACTATGGGCCCTATATCATACAACTGGCGCAATAAGGCGCAAGACGTGTATGGCGCGATTTGTTGCCATTTTCAGATCAGTGCAACTGTAATTTTCACGTTTTGCTTTGAGGACACTTTGAGGACTCATGGGTGTTATGGTCTAAAAAGGAAGTGTGTTAAGGCGCATTGTTGGCGCATTGCTATTTTGAGGTATTGAAATAGACCTCGCCATTGACCATAAAAAGCTGGTCTAAACTAGTTATGCACCTTTGCGGGTCCAAACGCCTAAACATTGCTTAATACACACAGGATGTACAGCAATACACAATTATCTTTACATATGAAAAAAATGATTAAAATGTTACAAAAACTATTATTTTCTACCTAAATCTAAAAACCCCTACCTCTATGCCTTCACCTTGGGGAAGGCGTTTTTCAGTTTATTCATGACAATATGCATTTGTATATAATGTTATTATTAGTAGTAGTATCATTTATTATATGTATATTTATATACACGTTTAGATTTGTCCACCTGTGAGGTTTTGGAGACATATGCATCACCATATGGGGCATAAGAATAGAATGTGTGTTTGGATATAACTCACCATTATATCCATAGCCTTTGGATATATTTGACCACACTTCGTTATTATTGTTCATTTATTCGTTTGATGGAAATTAGAACTGAATTTAGAAATAGTTTTGAAACAAATTGTTGTGCTTAACAAACAAAGTTAAATATGTAGGCTAATGGATGTCTTCAGTGGAGTGAGATTCCACCGTTTCCTTACTCTACGAAAGTAAAAGAGTAAAGTAAAGAGTCGTGACGTATGAAATACTATTGCCGGTTCCAAGCCTCTCATTTGAATTGAGAAAATATTACTTTATGACCACATATTAGTCATATCACACATTAAAGTGAATTTTATATAAAATCATGGTGTACACAACA
>CAIGQW010056847.1:1232276-1249737 GCA_903798125.1 Danio choprae | reverse complement strand
GAGTGATTGGTCGTCTGACGTACTCCCATAGTCTGTAAGACACACGTTGGAGTTCCCATATGAAGGGGAACTGTATGGGCCCAGTAGACTTAACACAAACACAATTAGTTATTTTCATATCGATTGTTCTTATTTGTGGAGCTTAACAAGTGTGAATGACATGACAGAAAGTAAATGATGACAGAATTTCAGTTTTGGGTAAATATATCTGTAAATGCACTGCATTACAAAAAAGTCAAAGATAAGATCCAGTAAGCAGATAGTCTTACCCTGCATGAGCGTGTAGAAGGTTCCGGATGCTGACAGGTTGGTGGTGACGGTGATGTCCTCTTTGTTGGAGCCTTCGGTTTGCACACGTACAGTGCTGTCTGAGTCTGTGCGATAACTACTCACCCGGCCTGTAGGGTAGGTCACGTTCGTCAGCCGGCCGTAGTTGTCATACCTGAGAAGAGGAAGAGAACAGAGGAGAAGTGTGAAAAATCTTGCTTGGCGGGCCTTTAATGAGACCAACTGTGGCTTTCAATCAAACGTGGGTCTGCTTTTCTAATACGGGAGTGCCAAAGTGAGTTGCAGAAGCACAAGAAATGCTTTTGAAAAAATGTAACTATGTCACAAAACAAAAAGTGAAGTGGAAAAAGTGGAAGTGTTTACCGCTGTCACAGACATCGTTATTTTTTTCCAGTTTGTTTGGTCGCACAAGTACAGTGGCACAAAATAACACTTCAGCTCCAATATCTGGAACAAAACTGAGTTTATTTGTTAAGAAACAACCTTTTTCTATGGGCTCAGTTTTCTCACTGGCCTGCTGTGTGTGAATGAGATTCTCATGGAAGCAGAGCACTTAAGCAGAATTGATGTGACTATGAATTTGAATTTATGAAAGATTAATTTTTCATATTAATGTACATTTATGCTCCGTGGTAATTGTTAATCATATTATCTTCTACTAACATCGCTTCTCTGATTTATTTTTTGTAAGGGCAAGATCAATCTGTCAATCAAATGAGATCCACCAAAAGCAAAGCACAACCTTCTAATCAACTCCAATCATTTTTTTTTCTTGTTCCAGCAAAATAAGCCATGCTTGGTCACAATTGCATTTTCAGGAGAAAATTAGGCATCACCCATATAAAGAGACATTTATCTGTATGCAAACAAAACAAATGTATCATATAAGTGTCTCATTAAGATGAAACCTGCGTTTTGGAAGAGTGAACCCACCACTTTCTTAAACCAGGTCCCAGCGAGAATGTTTCAAGTCTTCTCCACGTTTGTGTATTGTATCTATGTGGGATAAGCACCACAGCACCACCATTGGTCTAGCATGTACACTACATCAGTTATAGTCAGTTTCGGGGTATTTTCTGAGAAGTGACAAAAAAAAAATTTGAATATGGATGCTTAGTGTAGATGTAGCACGATAACTTAAAATATATAAAAATAATGACTGACAAATGATTAAATCTGTTTTTTTTTTAGTTTATGTTTAGTTCAAGGGTGGTGCGGTGGCGCAGTGGGTAGTGCTGTCGCCTCACAGCAAGAAGGTTGCTGGTTTGAGTCTCGGCTGGGTCAGTTGGCATTTCTGTATGGAGTTTGCATGTTCCGGTTTCCCCCACAGTCCAGAGACATGCGCTATAGGTGAATTTGTTAAGCTACATTTTCCGTAGTGTATGTGTGTGAATGAGTGTGTGTGGGTGTTTCCCAGTGGGTTGCAGCTGGAAGGGCATCGGCTGCGTAAAACATGCTGGATAAGTTGGTGGTTCATTCCGCTGTGGCGATCAATAAAGGGTCTAAGCCGAAAAGAAAATGAATGAATGAATGAATGTTTAGTTTAAATACCTTTTTTGCACTATATTTACCTTTAATACCTCTCTTGCATAATATCCTGCACAAAGGTGTTTAGTCTCATGTAAAAGTACTTGTATAGCCTGTCTTATGTGTATAATTAAGTATCTTATAGTATATGTTAGTTAGGCATAGGTTTTTTTTTTTTTTTTTTTTTTTTAAATAGCTCTTATGTCCAGTGTTGTGTTTGTATTTATGATTAATGTATGTATCACCGTTGTCCTGTGAGACACGACATTTCGTTCCTCTGTATGTCCACACATGCAGCGGTATGACAATCAAGCTTGACTTGGCTTGACTTGGCTTATGCTTTTTTGCATTACCCCCTTGTAACCAGCAGATGTCCTCAGTGTGCTACTAGTGCATCTGGCCAGTGAATCCAGCTTGTGTAACTTAATCTAACTAATCAAACAGTAAATTTACAATAATAAAAAAAAAACACAAATTATGTCCCCCTACATTTTCAAAGAAGGCAACATAAGAGGCTGAAACTAGCACTGGATACCTGAGGTACTTTTACTTTTATTTATTCGTGTTTTTTTTTTTATACTTCAATGTACTACCAATTGCCAGTCTGGCATGCATGACGTCTGCGTACAGTATTTTTATCATTATTTTCCATGGTATAACCAATTGTTTCCAAGATAGTCATTATCTTTATATTATCTTTGAAAAGACGGCATCAAGCAGTGCATCTCCACAATGTCATCTGCAGCTTTATTTTGCCCAAGCCTTTTATTTTTCAATTTATTCTGACAAGCTGCCAGTATTTTATTGTTAATTGGCTGACAAAAAAAAGTTCTGAAAGTAATTCCAATGATATTGTTTCCATTCAAAAATGCAGCCACTGAGAAATGGTTTCAAGTATCTTGGGTGATCTGAAATTGCTTGGTTCTGAAAATAAAATGAAATATGAAAATTTCACAGATCTGAGTACAGAGCAGCTTTTTTGCAGACAGAACGTTCAGCCAACAAGAAGCGACAGCAGCAAGTAGTCTGGAAGAAAACACTAAGACTGTGTCCAAAATTGCATAGTCAGGTACTTAGACTAAAGCTTCCAAAAAAGTGTTTATTGCAGGTATGCCATAGCAGAGACACTTTTGCTTTCAATAAAAGGTTCTAGGCCAGGGGTGTCACACTCAGTCCACAGCACTGTGCATTTTAGTTCCAACCCTGCTTCATCATGCTTACCTGTAGGTTTCAAACAAGCCTGAAGGACTTAATTAATTTGATCAGGTGTGTTTAATTAGGGTTAAAGCTAAACTGTGCAGAGTTTGACACCTGTGTTCTAGGCCTATTGTGTGATGGTGTGTTGTATGAATATAATTCAGACATACTACATGCATTTGCTATATCATTATCACATGAAATACACTTCACTGCCATTCACAAATACTTTCACATGGCCTCGTAGGATAGTAAAATGTCCAACAGGTACACACCTCAGAATTTTGACAGAAGTGATTGGTTATCCAAACTTATAATCTACTGTTTAATAAAGTATATGAATTCAAACATATACTTTGCTCGATTGGTGCTATTTTCTGTCTACTACACAGCCAACAGGAATGTTTTACAGAAACAATGTAATATAAATGTTTTTTTTCCTTTGCAATTTTGAATAGCTTTGCAAACAGATGTTGACATTTTCATGAAAATCACTTAAAATGCTGTATTATGGATGCCAGGCCAACAGATGGCGATCATGCCATTTTGAAAAGAAACAAAAAACGCACACAATATTGTTTTCCAAAACCCATTTTTGAAAGTTTGTTATTAAAGATTCCAATTTTTTTTAACCTCACCCCCAGACCAAAATATATAAATACAGTTTTCTGTTTTTAGCTGAACAGCATTGTTTAAACACTCCTTCAGATCTGATTTGACAAAGAAACTCATTTTATTTTCCGTGCAATACAGAGCGATGCAGAAATGACATCAAAAACCTGGAAGAAAAATTTACCAAAGTTTCTCGCAATCTTTCTTATGGAAAAAAATAAAATATGTGGTAAACATTACTCTAATATATTAAACTGTACAGTCTCACACCCTAAATGTTCATATATAGTCACTTATTCAGCGCAGGCTTATTTGAAATGTGTGCCTTAGCTGACATTTTATTGCAAAACATAAATGTGTTGGTCCGCGTATGTTTCGGATGACAAATCCGTTAGAAGATAGCATCTACATTTTTATGAATCTGAAATATGTTACTTGGGGTATGTTTTGTAGCACGTTTCAGATGATTAATCCACTAGAGGGCGCTGTCTGCCTTTTTGCCAATCTGAAATCCGTCACCTGGTGTATGTTTTGTTGTACATTTCAGAAGACAAATCCACTAGAGGGCGCTTTCTATATTTTTGCAAATATGAAATGCATTACTTAGGGTACACATTTTGTTACGTTTCAGATGACATATCCACTAGAGGGTACATTGTTCATTTGTGCAAATCTGAAATGCGTTACTTGGTTTATGTTTTGTTGTACATTTGAGATGTTAAATCTACGAGAGATCACTGTGTAAATTTTTCCAAATCTGAAATATGTTACTTGGGGCATGTTTTGTAGCATGTTTATATTTTGGAAATATGCAATGCATTACTTAGGGTCAATTTTGTTGTTTGTTTCATGTGACAAATCCAATAGAGGGTGCTGTCTAGATTTTTCCGAATATGAAATGCCTCACTTAGAGTACAATTTGTTAAGCATTTCAGATGACAAATCTACTAGAGGGTACAGTGTTTATTTGTGCAAATCTAAAACGCGTTACCTGGTGTATGTTTTGTTGTACATTTCAGAAGACAAATCTATTAGAGGGTGCTGTCTAGATTTTTCTGAATATGACATGCCTTACTCAAGGTACATTTTGTAAAACTTTTCAGATGACAAATCCACACCAGGGCACCGTGTTCTTTTGTGCAAATCTGAAATGTGTTACTTGTTGTATGTTTTGTTGTACGTTTGAGATGACAAATCCACTTGAGGTCGCTTTCTACATTTTTCCAAATCTGAAATATGTTACTTGGGGCACGTTTTGTAGTACGTTTCAGATGACAAATCCACAAGAGGATGGTGTCTAGACTTTTGTGAATCTTAAATGCGTTACTTGGGCTATGTTTTGTTTTGTACATTTAAGACTAGAAGATGCTGTCTACATGTTCATGAATATATCCCTGTAAATATCATTAGTAAAGAAACAAAAATCAATCATACAGTATGTTTAAGTTTTTGTGGCTTCACAAAATGTAGACCGAAGCACATATTTACAATAAACACGTGTTGTACTCATTACAAACGCATTTGATTTAATACACAAAATTCATATTTTCGATGTAGGTGTGTCTTATTTATGTTTTAGAGCGAAACGCTAAAGTACTGTCAAGTTATATGTTTCACGGATGTTATTTTGTGTTTGCACATCCATTTAAAAGCACAGTCCCGACATCACAGGCTCTTTGAAGACACTCACTCTGCCACAGAACGAAATGAAACGAGCCTCCTCTGTTTTCATTTGTAACAGTAATAAAGAGGTGAAAGCCAAAAGCTTTGGTGATACTTTCCTTATCATCCTCTTTATTCCCCATCCAAAACTCTTTTCATCGTATCAATTTTTTTTTGTGTGTGCTGTTCCCTTTTTCAGGAAAAAAAGAAATGAGAGAACAGAGCAGAGAATGACTGCAGTCGACCCATGACGGTTTTGTTCTGTTCTCTTTGGCAAGCAAACTAAATTATCCTGTTTTCTTCTGCTACTTTGTTCCTTTCCTCACAGTATTTTTCTTTTTTTTTATTCTCCAGGCTCCACGTGAGCGTTCTCTCAGCAGGCTGTGAGAGTAAGTGCAGGCGGATTCATCTCGGTGACCAAACATCTCCTTTTAGAGCCGTGGTCTATTGTAGACACGGAGAAGCGAGAGCCTCAAAGCACCCTGGGATTGGAGTATTGGTCAAGATGTACCACTGAGTCACGGCTGCTGTTCACATTAAGAGACACAAAAACAGCAGGAAGAAAGCAGAGCGTCGCGAAGGCCTATATCTGTCTGAGTCCCAGAGTAGCTCTTTATTTCTTTTCAAACGCTGCTGGGGTATTGATAAAGCACACACTGCCGTTCAAAGATTTACAGGCAAAAAACATTTGATTTAAAGGATGTTTCTTTGGTTCACAGAGGCCTTTTTATTTAACAGAAACAGTAAACATTGTTTAAAGTAATTGTTTTCTTTTCACTATGTTCAAGTATCTGAATATATTTACAGTATAAATGAGGGATTTTTGCTTCAGCGTCATTTCTTCAGTCAGAAATACTTTCTACTTCAGAAATCACTCTTATATGCTGATTTGATACTCCAGAAATGATTCCTTACTAGTATTACATTTGGAAAATAGCTGTGCTGTTTCCTATTTTGAAGAACTGTGATTTTGCCTGAATTCTTTGGTGAAAAAAAAAACAAAACATATATATATATAAAAACAAAAAATAACATTCATTAGAAATTACTTTTGAGGGACAGTTCACCCTAAACAGAAAGTTATGTGATGTTTTACTCATCCTTCACTTGTTCAAAACCTGTCTGAGTTTCTTTCTTCTGTTGAACACAAAAGGAGACATTTTGAAGAATGCTGGTAGCTGGCACACATTGACTTCCATAGTATTTTCTACTATGGAAGTCTTCTTTTGTGCTTAACAGAAAAAAAGAAACTCATAAAGGTTTAAAACCACATGAGGGAGAGTAAATGATAAATGTGTTTTTCATTTTTGAGTGAACTATCCCTTTAATGTCACCTCTGATTACTTTAACGCATCCTTCATCAAGAAAACATGAGCAAATTCACATCTTTGAATAAAAAGGATTGTGTGCTAAGTTTTGATACTTTCTCAAAACTATTACAACCAATACTGTAGTAATTTATTTGGAAACTTTAGTAACTTTATAAATATGTTTACTGTTTTTACATCTTTACACATTTTGATTATTACTATTATAATTATAAGTAGTATTATTATTATTTGCATCAGTACATAATTATTATTATTTGCATACAATACATTATTTGCATAACTATAAGTAGTATTATTCTTATTTGCATCAGTACATTATTTGCATCAGTATGCTAACAGTAGAATATACACAACGACTTCTGAATACACTGTAAAAAATCTTTAGTTGAATCAATTGAAGTTTTCTAGTCATCTCAACTTACATCAATCAAACTGACTAAACATATTAAGTTAAACTTTGTTGAAACCTGACTAACTTATTAAGTTAAGTTAACCATCTGGGGTCTGAGGTGTTAAGTTAACCCTCTTAAGTTAAAGCAATATAAAACATTTGTTGTCTTGACTTTTTGTCATTAAATTTTTTACACTTAAAACACTTGCTTTTGCTGCTTGTTCAAACTACTTAATTAATATGAGTTAAACGAACATTGCATTCTTAAGTTTTGTTTGGGACAACTTAATTATTTTATGTTCAATTCACTTAAATTTGTAAAACGATTAAATCAACTGATTTGTGTTGGGACAACATAAGGGAATTGTGTGGAGCCTTGCCTTTTTCACAGCGCATGTTAGTTCTGTGTGTGCATTTTAGAGTCCGCAGACCAACACACTTCAGAGACACTAGATGAAGTGAGGTGGCAGAGATGATAAAGTGCACGTGTTCACTGTCGAGAGTGAGATAAATGATTCAGGACGCTCCATTCTAATGCTGGAAACCCCGACTTTGACCCTCAGACAGCAACATGACCTTCAAAGTTAATTACGCTAAATAAAATATCAAATTACAACTTGGTGAGAAAAAAAACCACTCGATAACCAAGCTTTCTTTATCACAAAAGATGACCTCGTGTTGCCCGAGGGAACGCATGGGTCTAATTGCTTGGGAACTATGAAGCGAAAAAAACCAACATCAACAACATTCAGAGCAACTATTCTTGATGGTAATTATTGTTCTTTTTTTTCTTTCTTTCTCTCTAATTGCAGTTATTGAGTAAATGTATTGTGTGTCGTTTGTTAATTTGGCAAATAGGGATGAAATAAATGATATGACAGCATGGGACCTGAAGAAAACGTTCTTTTAAAAATGACTGCTTGAGGCGACGCCACTTATGCTTATCTATCAATGCAGCATTTGTACATTAAAACAAACAGCAGCAAATGTGTATGAAGTCACTTTAAATGAGTTTTGCCTACAGTCAAGGTCGCATGAAAGTAAATATGCTAATGAATATGACAAGCATGTATTAATATAAACACAATTTCGGTTTTAGTACAGGCTGAGGGGTTGGGGAGAAAAAATCTGCAGTAATAATTTTGTAAGAACGGACAATTTTAGTAAACATTTATAATTTTTTAAAATAAAAATACATGTAAACCTGGTATTAAATCTAGGATTTAGCATTGATTTATTGCTTGGTGGAAAATAAATTTTAATAAAAAAATTATTATTTTAACTGTAAAATATGAAATCAGCCTTAAAACAATTATTCATTTGATGAAACTACAGCTGAAGGCAAAATTATTAGCCCTCTTGTGAATTTAATTAATTAATTAATTAATTTTTCTCAAATATAAAAAAGATTGAAAAAATAAATAAAATGTCAAATTGTGGTCCTTACTTCATGAAATACATCTAAATTTGTTGTTCCTTTGTTTTTTGTTTTTATATTTGACTCTCAAAGTGCTGGCAACTATTGAGTTTCAGTCAGTTTCAGTGTCCGTATGATATCAACATTTACAATGTTTGTTTTACAATGTTTGTTAGGTAAACAATTACTCATTACCTACTATTCAACTGAAAAAATGTTTTCAGTCAAACTCTGACCATTTGCTTCTGAGTCGTTCTGTTGAAGTCAGTTTGATAAAATTGACAATATTCTTAACCTTGCCCCTCTTACTGTTAGTTTGCTATGAGAGAATGATGTGCAAAAAGAAAGCCCCGCCGCCTACTCAATATTCAGTTTCAGTTGTAAGTACATCAACATACTGAAATAAAAGTCTCAGCAACCTCCGGTTTACCCAGCAAAAAAATAAAATAATAATAGTAAAAATACTGTACATCATGTATGAGCTGAGATGAAGTAAATGAACATCAGATTGTCATTTTTGTGAACTGTCCTTTTAAAGGTTGGTATGTGCAAATGAGAAAAGAAAATGAGCAGCTGAGCTTCAGGAACATGAACTGTCTGAGATTCTCCAGAAACCAATTATCTTACAGCGAATGACTGAAGTCCAATAAAGCAGCGAGACCTTGTGAACTCTTGACTGTATGTACAGTAAGACGAGCCGCAGCCGGCAGAGACCTGTGCAGTTTATGCTGAGCAAGAGGAAATCTATACTGAAAGCTTCCAGTGGTGCAGTCAAGCAGACCAATGAGAAACCTCCCTGACAGACACTTTCACTTTGCCTTGAATAGGTAGAAACCACTAATTGAGACATTGCATGCATTAAAATGTATAACTGACTATTATTTAATTATGGTTAATATATGCGTGATACAGCCATATATAACGCAAACACGAGGAGAACATGCAAACTCCACACAGAAATGCCAATTGACCCAGGCGAGGCTTGAACCAGCGACCTTCTTGCTGTAAGACGAAATCGCTACCCACTGTGCCACTACGTCGCCCAATAATAACAATAATAATCATTATTATTATAATTATTATTATTATTATGTTATTATTATTATTATGTTAGGCTAAACCATATGTAATCTACTGTATATATGTTCCTTAATCGTTTAATTGGAATAACTAATATATGTGTAATTAATATTATTATTATTATTATTATTATTATTATTATTATTATTTTTATTATTATTATTATTACTTTATTTCATTATTATAATATATTTTATTAGTGCATTATGCTAGTTATGTTATGCTAAACCTAAGTAATCTATATATGTTCTTTAATCATTTAATTTAATAACTAATATATGTGTATCTATTATATAATTGTATACAGTTCTACCACTAATATTGACAGTTTTAAAATCATCCACCATTACATCATGCACTTTACATATGGTACATGTATGACGTTAATATATACCCACAACTGCCTTATTTACATTATGCTATACTTTACACCTGATCCCCAAGCAGTCATCCTTCAATTTATATGTATATATCTACAGTGTACTCACTCATAGAAGGTGCTCCAGCCGTCCTCATTGCTCTTGGTGGCCAGCAGACCAGAGCTGCCGTGGTACGTCATGATGGCGACCTCCTGCCCCTGCGCTGCCACGCTCTTCAGTGCATTATTAGTCCCCATGGTGAACCAGAAGGTCTGTCCATCGGGCCCCATTAACCAAAGCGGCAGACCCGTGGAGTCTCTGCGGATGCTCACCCGGTTCTTATTCTTATCCGTGATGCTACTCAAGTCTCCCTCGCCGGAGTACGTGAAGTTGTAGAGGTAATCGCCGGTCGTCAAGCTTTGCGTAAAGACGTGGCTCGCGTTTACGTCAAACAAGTAAAGCTCGTCGTCAATTGGTGACGAAATCTCGTACATATTGAGTGGATTTAGAAATGCTTTGTTCCTACGAACGTATCGAATACGAATGTTCCCCAAATCAGCGATAAAAAGCTCACCGTCAGGCGAAACGGCTAACGATGAGGGAGCGTTTAGTTTGGCGTCTTTCGCGTAGCCGTCGTCGCCAGAGTAGCAGTCGCAGTTTGCGTCATTTTTGCAGTCGCAGCCACTGGGGGCACCGGCGAGCAGTGATATTTCACCATTGGTGGAGACCTGACGAACGCGGTTGATTTTTTTCTCGTCCGACTCGGCGATGTACAGAAGGCCGTTGTGAGAGACGGCCAGAGCGTTGGCCGATTCCAAGGTGGCATGGATGGCAATTTTGCTGACTAGGAAGTGGTCCAGACCGGGGACCTGGCAGTGCATAGGGCGTCCCGCTACAATCCTGACCTGATGGTTTTCAGAAATCTGCAAGACCACGTTGTTGTCCAGCACATAAAGAGAGTTGTCCATGGGGCTCACAGCAAGGTCAGTCGGCCACTCCAGACGCACCTGAGGGAGACAGGGAGAAATTATGCTCGCTAAGAGGAGATTTGAACAGATTTCTCAATTGCTTCTCAGTTTTGAAATGGTGAAGCAGGTGCTCAAGCAATTTTACAGGACACTACATCACAATCACAAGTGAAATGCTCACTCGGAGAACATAAGTGTATCTTCATTTCCTTAAAAATACTGATGTTTCAGACAACTTCATGGACTTGATTAGACAAACAAAGTACTTAAATAAGAGAGAGAGAGAGAGAGAGAGAGAGAGAGAGAGAGAGAGAGATTAACAATTTTTTTAATTTAAGAAGTCCTTTTACTGCCTGTTATATCAATACAATTACAAATAGTTTTTTTATATATAATAAAAAATATATAAATTATTATATTATATTATATTATATTATATTATAAAAACCAATGACACAATTGAATGCCACAGTAAGACTGACAAAAGTCTCTTTCTGAAGTCTCTTCATGACATGTTTTATTAATATGATTATTCCAATTATTATACAAATAAATAAATGTAACAATTCTGCATATATAAAAGACTGAACAAAAGAAAAGATAAAGAAAATACATAAAAAAAACACATTTAAAGTTTTTTTTAAGTATTCTGTTGGCTTGAAAAAATTTTTTTAAATCAAAAATCAAAATGCCAGATTTTTACTTTAACCGAAAAGCAAACAGGATGATGAAATAAAGTTCTAAGAAGGTCAAAACTGGCACAAACACAACAGTTCCTGATTAAAGCCTGATTTATCCGATAAACATAAAAATAAAGAAAATAAATTAAATGCTGAGTTGATGCTTAAAGTCAGCAGAGGAGATTAAAAACACAGCAGTGTGAGGTAAATCAGCACATCCGTCTATCAGTCAGCTGTCTTCCTCCAGCTCTGGGTTATTAATGTCATAATGGAGAGCAGAACAGCACCTCCGAAACAAAACATCGCACATTTATCAAACAGCAGCTCTGCCGGCTGCCTGAAACCTAAATGACCATGTATTGTTCTGAAAATAATGCGGCAGGCTTTTACCAGCCAAACCACTGAATCTGGCGAATTTCGCTCTCTCTCAGGGCCCCGATATCAAGAGTCTCATTTCAATAGTGTTCTTGGCACGCTAACAAGACCACCTGATTAAAAGATGCTTTTAATGCACCCCGGAACAGATCAAAAGCTACAGTACCAAGCTGAGCTTAATATTAAAACGTATTACATAAATGTAGAAAACTAATCTGGAGCTGTATAGAGCACGAGAAAAAAAAAAAGCATGACTAATGTAGTGTATTCTAAGTTAACTGACTTCCTCATCAAAGATTCCTAAATGTGAGTGTTTACAATTGAAGAGACTGAAAAAAACAAAAAAACATTATGCTGACATTTTCAGCAGACAGATGTGGCATTTACAAACTTCATTTTACAGACCCAGACAGTCACTTATTATATTTAAACAAATGCTAACGCTCAAACACTTCTCAGAAATGCTCTTTTGTCCATTTCTTTGAAAATGCATTAGTCATTCAGAGCCGAGAGCTGGACTTCAGGTGAGGAGATATGGGTGATTTTTTTCCCTGTATGAAGCAGACGGATACAATACTGCAGACTGTAGGGCTTTTGCATATTCTTTAAGCTGCATATGTGAATAGGTATGCATTATGCAAATGTTCTGTATTTGCATTTCAAACAGAGGGAAGCTGTAATTATGACAAGTGATATCGTAATGCTGCAAGTTCAATTCTGCAAGGGTTCAGTGATCTCGGAGAGAACAACTGTTGCTTTGTATTTTTAATGCAAGTTTGTGCTATTAAAATTTTTGATTGTGCAATCAAATGACAATCTCTTTTAAACCTTTATAGGTTATTGATTATCAAAGGAAGAACATTTGGTAAATACAACTAGTATACTGGGCGGCACGGTGGCTCAGTGGTTAGCACTTTCACCTCACAGCAAGAAGGTTGCTGGTTCCCGAGTCCCGGCTGGCCCAGTTGGAATTTCTGTATGGAGTTTGCACGTTCTCATCATGTTCGTGTGGGTTTCCTCCGGGTGCTCCGGTTTCCCCCACAGTCCAAAGACATGCCCTATAAGTGAATTGGGTGAACAAAATTGGTCGTACTGTATGTGTGAATGTGAGAGTGTATGGGTGTTTCCCAGTACTGGGTTGCAGCTGGAAGGGCATCCGCTGTGTAAAACATATGCTGGAATAGTTGGTGGTTCATTCTGCTGTGGCAACCCCTGATAAATAAGGGACTAAGCCAAAGGAAAATTAATGAACTGGTATACTATGTCACATTAGTAGTAGTAGTAAGTAGTATTGTAATATACATTATGTTGCTTGTGGAAGCCCTTCTTTTTCTAACATGACTGCAGTGAGGTCCATAAAAACTTGGATGAGCAAATTTGATGTGGACGAACTTGACTGGCCCGCACGGAGTCCTGACCTCAACCCAACTGAACACCTTTTCGATGAATTACAGCATACTCACGAATATGTTACTGGAAAAATTGATGAAATTTTTTCATAAACATAGCTGCAAAATGTGACCAACTCCACTTTAAGATTGAGATGTCATTAAAGTTCATGTGCAAGGCAGGTAAAAAACTTTTACCAATCACCCTTACAGATCTTTATTTTATTAATATAGTCTGTAGCACCTGATTATAAAGTCCAGTATTACAACTATTAATTCTGTGAAATCACGTTATAATTTATATAATGTAAAAAGCGTAATAATGACCATTTCATTTCACCATTATAATGACATTTATAAGCGTTATAAAGACCCTTTCATATACTGATGTATAATTAAAGGCATGGGTTATGAAATTGAGCATTTATATTTCATACTGTTTAGTTAGCCCAGTTAGCCTATGTGCTAGCATAATTATACATCTACCGTTAGCCTCCTAACTACAACAAGCTAACGCAGCTCTGATTAGCCACAAAACAAGGTTTTCACCACACTGGGTATTTTATAGAGATATGTATTCCTAGGTTATGTAAAGTATGGATTCTGCCAAAATAACAAGAACTGCCAATAATAACCAATAGCTTAAAAAAAGACCTAAAATGGTTTTAAAAAGCATTAAATATAATCATTATCCTGCTGATATGAATCAGTCAGAGGGAAATGGATAAATTTTAACATGCAGGGGTCTGTCATATCTCACAAAACCAACAGATCTCAATGTCCAAGATGCTGCTGTAGTGTCCAGTAAACCCTCAACAGCTGATTCCTGGAGACACTGATCTCTATCAGCCACAGTGGCGGCTGGGCTTAACCAGCACCAGACACTGATCTCAAGATATCATTAAAAGCCAGAGAAAGAGACTCTTACCAGATACTGACTGACTGACTGATTGACTGACTGAATGTTCGAATGATTGAATGATTGAATGAGCGTGTATAGCTGCATATCACTCACACAAACTCCATCTCTCTTTCTCTTACACACAAACACACACACACATACATACACACATACACACATGATCCAGATCTCCTATAACAGCAGACGGATTAACAGAATCAGATACATGATGATGAAATACATAAATCTGTATACATTTAATAAACCTAATTTGGTCTAAATTGTGTTATCTCAAGCATTTGTTCATTCATTCATTTTCCTTCGGTTTAGTCCCTTATTTATCAGGAGTGGCCACAGCGAATTGAACCGCCAACTCTTCCAGCATATGTTTTACCCTTCCAGCTGCAACCCAGTACTGGGAAACACCCATACACATTCATTCTCACACACACACACACACACACACACACACTTATACACTACGGGCAATTTAGTTTAATTTAATTTACCTATAGTGCATGTCTTTGAACTGTGGGGGAAACCAGAGCACTCGAAGGAAACCCACACCATCACGGGGAGAACATTACACACAGAAACTGGCCCAGCCGAGACTCGAACCAGCAACCTTCATGCTGTGAGGCGACAGTGCTAACCACTGAGCCACCGTGTCGCCCCGATTAAATATTCTTGTTAAAAATTTAAATATTTAAATGTTACAATAATTTTTTTGTTATTGTTGAAAATACTATTAATAATGGAAATTGTCAATAAATATTACACACAAGCCATGTCTTTTGAAATTATTTGTCAGATTAACATGTATAAACAAAAACGACTTCTTTAAATGTGGTTCATTCCGCTGTGGCAAAGTGAGTGAGCACTTCTTTTAACTTGGACTCTAAGAAAATAAAAAGACCAATATTTTTGGTTAAATTGTGTTGCTGACACCTATCCTGACATTACTTATTTTCTTTTTTGTTAGTTCGTTTTTTCCCTTCAGTTTTTTTTTGTTTTAATTATAAACTATGGGTAAAAAGTCAATTAGGCAGTTATTATGCCTGTTACAGTTAAAGCATTAATGGTAAAAATATCATTTAACTTAATAATATCATTTAGTGCACACTGGGATGATTTTTGCACGCATTTATTGCTTACGTTTAATGTCTCGTGACTAAACAACGGGCGCTAATGTGAGCATGCACACCAATGCATAAAACGGCAGAAATAAAATCATTCATTCATTTATTTTCCTTTGGCTTAGTCCCTTTATTCCTCAGAGGTCGCCAAATGAACGAATGAACCGTCAACTTTTCCAGCATATGTTTTACACAGCGGATGCCCTTCCAGCTGCAACCCATCGCTGGGAAACGATACTCATAAAATATTCACTTTTTATTATTCACTCTGCTCATAAAAATTACGGTATGTAAAAATTGCGGTATGAATGATGAAAAATGCTGACGATAAGTGTAAACATTGTCCTGGTGTGCTTGAGCCTTTACATTTACTTGCATCCAATGGCTGCTAGAAATGGAAGAACAAAAATGTTTATGCAGCAACATGTTGCAGAAAAAAAGAGATTTTCCAGATGAAAACACACCAGATGTCCTGATGTTTGTCTGTGCGTCAGAGTAATTCTTCACTTATTAAATCAGTTTTCCTCTTTAGAGTGAAGGTTAAATATTGAGTGTGTGTGCTTGTGTGAGTGTATGTGTGTGAGTGACAGGCAGGAGGAATCATATTTGGTTCTCTGTCTACCGCTCACACTTTCACACACCCTCATAAATCCAGCACTAGAGCAGCTGCTGTTACTGTAAATCTGACAACATACACACAGACTTGACCTTGTCCAGAAGCACATCTTCAGCTCGCATCTTTTACAGCCTTCAGTCTTAAAAAATAAAGCTGCTTTTTTTTTTGGCATTGATGGTTTAGTGATGAACCTTTAACGTTCATAGAACTTTTACATTCAGCAAAAGGTTCTTTATAGTGGATCATTAAATGTTCTTTACACCATGAAACAAGATAAAGGCTCAAAAAAGGTTATTTTTGTGGAACCAAAAAATTATTATTCAATGGCATTTTCAGCCAATTCGATTGTTATCACTCGATTGAATGATCAGTGGTTAACAGCTAATAGATATCGGCCAGTAGGGGCCTTCTGCACATTCTAGTAGGCTCAGAAGGCTGTAATCAAGCAATATAAGAACGAAATTAATGAAGGTCTTTGGAACCACTTGAGGGAGAGTAAACAGTGAGTACATTTCTGTCAATTCATAAAAAAAATTTAGTGTTTAATAAATTAACTGTTTAAATATAAAAACATAACTGTATGTTTGTCCAAAAATCAAGACATAATATCTATGGTCATTTTGCTTCACAAGTTACTTAAATTTGGTTTGAGAAAAAAAATAAATAAATAAAAAAAATTGCTTGTCATTATTATTATTATTATTATTATTATTATTATTATTATTATTATTATTATTATTTGGGAATATCAACAGTTTAAATAAACAATACACACACACAAAACCGCACACACAATTATTAATATTATTAATATTCATTCATTCATTTTTCTTCAGCTTAGTCCCTTTATTTATCAGGGGTCACCACAGCGGAATGAACCGCCAACTTATCCAGCATATGTTTTACACAGCGAATGCCCTTCCAGCTGCAACCCAGTACTGGGAAACATCCGTACACACTCATTCACACAGTTTATTCAATTCACCAATAGCGCATGTCTTTGGGCTGTGGGGGAAACTGGAGCACCCGGAGGAAACTTACACGAACACAGGAAGAACATGCAAACTACACACAGAAATGCCAACTGACCCAGCCGGGACTCAAACCAGCGACCTTCTTGCTGTGAGGCGACAGTGCTAACTACTGAGCCACCGTGTCACCATTATTAACATCATTAACATTAATATTATTAGCACAACCACATGCACAATAATAAGAATAATTATTATTATAAATAAGTATATATAAATAAAACCGGATTTCAGAATAACATTTCTCAAGTAAAAAACATTCTCAAATAAACTGAACAAAGTATAAAAGTAAAACTCCAATCTCCTTTTAATAATCCAAAAATTATATACAAACTAGCAATGGATAATATGGACAGATCTAATATATTTCATGAATTTAAAAAAAGCCATTTATTTAACATTTACTGCAAGGATAAAACAATTCTGCTACTGTCTATCACAGAAAAATGTGTTTATGTTGTCAACAAACAGACTACATCAATTAATAAGTTGCATATATCTT
>CAIGQW010056847.1:1172141-1186469 GCA_903798125.1 Danio choprae | reverse complement strand
TCTCTCTCTCTCTCTCTCTCTCTCTCTCTCTCTCTCTCTCTCTCTCTACTTTCAGGAACCTCTCTGACCAGATGGGCCAGATTACAAAAATAACACCTCTCCTGGTGGAAGCGTCAACATGGCTTGTTTCAGTCATCATGATAGTACCATCAATTGATTGCTTTACTGTCACCGCACGTGCTAGAACTTTCTAACCGCTCAGTGCAGATTGTGACCGGACAAGGCTACCAGTGATTTAGAGCAGGGGTGTTCAATCCTCCTCCTGAAGGACCACTTTCCTGGCAGAGTTTATTTCTGTCGAGCTAGAAGTATTTTGTGAGTCTAGACCTTAGGTGTGTGTCTGCTGATGGCTATGTATTACTTCAAATTGCTATGACTGTACTTTGATGTCATACCCTGATCAGCCTGCACAGCATCCCCACATGGAAAAAAATACTATAGTAATTTATAGTAAATACTATAGTGTTTAGTATAGTAAAGTTCTCAAATTAATCTGCTGTGGTAATTCTATAGTTGCTATGATAATCCAACAACTATGTTTACATACTGTAAACACATTGCCCAATACTGTACTATGTTTTCAAAACTATAGGTTATATTATACTACAGCAGACCACAGTACTTAATACAGCTTATCCGTTCCCTATACTTAAGACTACAGTGTGCTGTAGCTTTCATTAACAAAGTGATGTAACTATTACAATACAATATATAGTGTTGTACACTTTACTATAGTATGGTTCAAAAACACTTTTTCAAAAACAGTATTTTTACATGGATGTTACTTCAAGTCATCAAATCAAGTATTCTTCCAGGAATAGGTTGGAACAACTCTGACACAAGTCTTGGCAGGAAGTCAATTATGTATGGCTGTTTTCTGGGAAATGGAAGCTAGGTGATGTGGGCATGAGATTTATTTGTTCTCTTGGGAAACACAAAGCCTATGCCTTTTACAAAAAAAAAAAACAGCTCTATACAAAATCTTAATGTTTTAGGGGCAGCAGTGGCCTAATGATTAGAGACTAGATTTGGACTTGTCGCAGGTTTGAATCCTGGCACCAGCAGAGACTGTAGGTGTGGGGAGTGAATAACCAGCACTTATTTTCTCCCGCAATACCATGGCTACGGTAAATCCCTTGAGCAAGGCACCAACCCCCACCACTGCTCCCATGGGTGCTGCAATGGCTATCCACTGGTCCGGGTGTGTGTTCAAAGCGTGGATGGGTTTAATGTAGAGCAAAAACGTATTTTTCCTTTTTCCTTTCCTTTAGTGAACCTCTAATCATCCAACCAGATCTGAAGGACACATTTACAGTTTACGTCATTATTTGAGATCTCTTTGTTATGACAACTTGACAGTTTCTCAATTAAATGCATCGCTATTCGATAAAATAATCTTTATAACAGCATCTTTATTATTTAATGACATTTAATAATATTGCAATGAGAAATTACATTTGTACCACTGTAGTTGAGGGCAACACAAATATTAATGATTCTGTTTTAAAATTCATGACACAATTATAATGACCTCATTGACAATCATAATGGTAATGTCAAGTTGTCATGACAAAGACCTGTACAGGTCATGAAGTTGTCATAACAAAGTCATCTCCAACAATGTCACCTTTGCATTTTAAATCATAAGCATGCATAAAACCTCATGCATAAAACCATGTGTCATGTCATGATTATAAAGGTTTCATGAAAGTCTTATAAACACGCATTCAAGAAAAGTGTTACTGGTGCTTCTATACTTTTTCCTTCTTAATCATCCATCAATCCACACTAATGTTGTGAATAATATACAGTTAAGAGTAGAGAAGAGAAGAGAAGAGAAGAGAAGAGAAGAGAAGAGAAGACTCCAGCATGTTAAATCTTGGTAATAAATGTCATAGCAGCATGCTGTTTGTGTTATACCTCCGTCATTGTCCTTGCCGTCACTGCAGGCCGTC
Source organism: Danio choprae (assembly GCA_903798125.1). Taxonomy (NCBI): domain Eukaryota; kingdom Metazoa; phylum Chordata; class Actinopteri; order Cypriniformes; family Danionidae; genus Danio; species Danio choprae. The sequence continues at coordinate 1,184,514 of CAIGQW010056847.1, read as the reverse complement.
TCCATTGATGTGTCGCAGCCTGCTCCCCGCCAGCCCAGTTGACAAACACAGTACCAGCCATTATTACCCAGCGTGCATCTGCCATTGCCATTGCACAGACCAGGGCAGCCCTCTGTGCACACAAAAGCAAAGCATACACATTAGAGAGGGCACTTCTGACCAAAAACAAACACTGCACTACAACAGACAAAGCCCAGTGACTATATACAAGACGAAAAAGTCAAAATGAAGGGCTGCGGGTCAAAAGAGTGGTTCAGTAATAACAGTGATAACTTCAGGTGATTAACTGATACACCTTTTTAAGCCCTTATATCCTATGGAGGCAGACTTATACTGCAGAGCTCAACCAGATCAATACATTCTCATTAGTGTTGTACAATAGATGCACAGCTCAGCTCTAAAGAGAAGGAGAGAAAGAGAGCCAGAAAGATAGACAAGACAATGAAATGCAGCAAAGGTAGAAGCAAAATCTAAACTGGGCGAAAAGTCCACTAGTCTTAAAGGGTTATTTCACACCAAAACAAAAATTCCGAAGACATAAATGAAGATATTTTAGATGAAATTCGACAGCTCTCTGATCCAAATATTTGTCCCACTCAGATTCTCTACTGTCGAATTACCCAAGACGCATCAATGCTTTGGTTTAAGGAAGTCTCACGTGGTCATCTGGGGTGTACATCATTGTAAAGTGCTCATGAATGTGCGCAATATACTGACACTGCGCACAAAAGTATTTTTGTAACTTGATAATATTCCGATTAAACCATTGGGGATGTTTTTTGTTATTGGGACCATTGCTGTCTATAGAGGAAAAGACAGCTCTTAGATGTCATCTACAATATATTAATTTGTGTTCAGAAGATGAAAGAAGGTCTCAGTGGTTTGGAACATCATGAGGGTGAGTGATTAATAACAGAATTTCCATTTTTGGGGTCAACTAATCTTTTAAATGTGCAAACCGTACACTCCAGCCACAATCCAAAAACGCATTCTGTTTTGTTGCTATATAATGTTATACAAGTTTACAGGGCTGCACTTGCGCAGCAAGGTTAATGTTGACAGGTTGTAGAAAGCACAGGTGGCACAGAGTCCTACTGTCATGGTACGCTCCGTAAAACAGCGTAAAATGTCTGTCATTGTCATGCGTTTCCCTCCTCCCCTCAATGCCACTTATCAGCTACCTGTCCAATTCTATTTCCTGAGATGAAAACACAGACGAAAGGCGAGAAACCCGTTGCCATCAAATGTAAAATCCTGACATGCTTTTCACAAGCCAACAGCCGCTCTCCAAGATGTCTGAGCTGACCTATTTTGTCAGCGACAGTTAGCACAGCCACTGCTGGAACATCATAGAGACTAAAAGAAGGGGGAGAGCGAGAGTGGGAGTTTGTGTAAGGAAAGAAAGGTGCTGGATGCCTGATAAGAAGGAAATCCGAGATGCCTCTAAAAGCCATGATCATTTCTAAAGATGGCTCAATGTTTTCATCCAGCCTTTGTGCATCAGTGTTCCAAGAAAGCTGTGCTTCAATAGCTGATATTCGTAGCTGGTGTACATTTAGCACCATCTGATGTCGGAGAAAAGAGAACCGCTGATCCTTGATGTAGCATGCAAGTCTACACCAAATGGGAAAGCCAATGAGAAACCAGGCTGTAATGGTGACTTACATAATTATATACTGTGGCTGCTCAGATCAGCACATTGTCATGTAAACATCAGTCTGAGTGGTAAAGCTTTGGAACAGTGGTTCAGACATGTTCTGTGATACACTGAGCCATAGTACTCTTGGACAGCATTTCCCTAATGGCAATCTTGATGACTTGCAGTCTCTTAATCCTGTTCAACTGTGCACCTTCTTGAGTTCAGTCCTATTCATGATAAAACAAACCAGAACATGCAAATAAATGTCTTTATACTGTATATTCTCCAGGGAAGGATCAGAGCCAATAGCCTCATGGGCAGTGCTCTGACATACACACACACATATACATAATTCTTTAGTTTTTTTTCCTGCTTAAAAAAACATGCTAAACCCAGTGTGGCTCTTTTAACTTTCTCTTAGGGTCTTAATTTAATTGGGCAGCCTTGGCCTTATGGTTAGTTGCACATGTGATCCAATTGTCGCAGGTTCAAGTACGAACACCAACAGGGATTGTAGGTGGGGGAAGTGAATAACCACCGCTGTCTTCGACCCTTAATACCACAGCTGAGGTGACTCCCTTGAGCAAGACACCGAAGCCCCCAATGGCTCCTCAGTTGCTGCAGCTCACTGTGTGTATGGTATGTGTGTGAATAAACCATCTGCTAAATGGAAAAAATATAAAATAAAAATACTCGACTAGTAGTCAGTCATATTAAGTGATTAGTTGACTAATAGAATGTTTGCTAATAAATCATTTAAATCATAATAACGAGATTTAAATTTCCTACTCAGCCTAATAGGCAATCGAGCGCATGCAGCACACCAGCAGAAGTACTGGTTTTAAATGTGTATGGGAAAATCCATAGGGAGGCTGCATTAACATTTTAATAATTTAATGATAAACTAGTGTTTTCTTTAATTATTGACTTAAGAGATGAAGGCAGAGACACTGACTCAATCGTCATCTCAATAGTAGTGGATGCACCTGCATATTTAATACAGATTACACTGTTGAACCCCTGAAATCACATGGAACTTTTTAAAAATGTTTTTGGTTTCTTTACTGTACTTTGATAATTTCAGGACTGTTTCTGTCTATGGATGATGGGGAAACTCTCTGATTTCCTCTAAAATACCTAAAATAAAATAATTTGTGTTTCAATGATGAATGAATTTCCCAGGAGATTGACAAGACATGCGGATGAGTAATTAACAACATAATATTCATTTTTGGGTGAAATGATTCTTTAAGATTTTTAAAGAATTAATCCTTTTAGGACGGCCTTGGGAGAAAAAGTGTTTTAGCTTTTTTCCCTACAAGGCCCCTCCCATAAGTACAACAAAAATACTTTTGACTTCAGAAAAATGTAAAAAGATTTACAATCCAATTCATAGCAAAACATAAGAGTGGAATAACACGTCTAAAACCTCATATGATTCTAACACAACGCCATTTGACAAAGGTGCTGTATGACACCATTTGACAAAGGTGCTGTATAGCACATTTAAAGATAGGTGATATAAAGCACTTAAAGTTGTTCCCCTATGATTACAATCCAAATAACCACTTCAGAGCTATTTAGCACCAATTTTGTTCAGAATGTAGGGAAGTTGCATTTGGAGGTTCAAGTCCCTTCTCGTGTACCTTTCCTGATCCCCTTTACTTCCCACTTCACTTCCTTGTCATGTCTACACTGTCCTATCTCAATAAAGGCAAAAATGCCTCTATAAAAAATTTCAGGCCCACGTATTGACTTTAAACTCTGCAGAAAAGTGAACACTCAAGGGCAGCGGAGCATCCTATTGTGCACAGTAGGGTGCTCCTTTGTAGACATTACACATCCATGATGGTGGAGACTTCACAGCAGAGTGCTACTCAACAGTCTATGCAATGTACAACAAACAAAGTGCAGACTTTGAAGGTGGCATTCCAGAGAGGACCTTTATATCCCATTTCTTGTCTTTCCTCAACTATCAACAAGAGTGTCCAAAAAAAGCAGATCATAAAAGGCTGGAGATGCAATCACAGTCTCCAGCTGACCTACTGTCCATGTAAGGACAATCCTTTTTGCTACAAAGCAGACAGTGACCGTTATATGCTTTGCTAACAAGCAAAGGGCGATCTTGACTAGCTGACAGCAGGTTCTTTCTCCTACATGCAAACAGACAAACAGCTGCACAGTCTGCAGTGGCGAGACGTCTGAATGGTTTGTTCTGAATGCTTATTAAAGGGCTAAATAAATAAAGATCTGTGCTCTGCTGGCATCAGTTCAGCTTAATTGGCAGCCTTTTCAGAGAGAGGCCCCTGTGGAGCGGACCCGAGCATCAGGCTGAAACAGCTCCAGAGGGCCACAAAACGACCCCTGCAGCTCACGCTAGCCGCACTGCCTCTCTATGCGGCGAGAAAGGGAGGGAAGGGGTGGGTTTCACAGAGCCAGAAATTCAGAGACAAGAAAGGGAAAAAAACAAGGAGCAGGTAGGGGGTGTGGACAGCCCAGGGCCCTGGCATCACCGGTGCATAGCATGCTTTAATTAGAGAGGCTGCCGCTTCAGCACCTCTCCGAACCACCGACAGCCCCCCCCCCCTCCCCCCTCCTGAACCCTCTCTGCTGTGCTACACAGCTGCACTGAACATCCATTATGCATGGCGCCGGTTGGCAAGGTCCGTGACCCTCCGCCAGCCCTCCCTCCTTGGATCCTGTGGGCCATCCATCCCCCTGAGTCCCACAGCAGGGATACAGCAGCTAAAGAGACGCTCCGACTCTCGTGCCGCCCACTCAGCAGGCGTGAAAGTGCTAAGTGGCGCAGTGGCAGAGCAGCGTATTGGATGTGGTGGCACAACAGCAGCATGATTCAACGAGGACTGCGTTGGTGAGGCATGAAACATGGGCTGAATGTAAATGCGAGCAGAACCCTAAAGATGAGCTTTTTGATGGATGGGCTGATGGAAAGGTGATGGACGACAGAGCATGAGAGAGGAAGAAAAGATAGGACAGGAGGAGTGCCATACCTTTCACTACCTTATCCAGATAGTGAGCTTTAGGGGGAGATAAAAGACAAGGACATATAAGGGAGGTTTCTGAACAGTGCTGCTTCCATGACAAGACACAGACAGCTAGAGGCATGGGCTGGCTGCTCAAGACTGCTACGTTTACTGAAACACAGAAGGGGCTGCAAAGCGATAGCAAAGACAATAACATGCAACAAGCAAAACAACATGTCACAGGCTGGGAGAGAGTTAAAGGTATGGTGTGACAAGGTAAAGAAAGAGAGAAGTGAAAAAAAGATGTAGAGAGAAGTCTCGATTTTCAGTATATTAATACAAGATTTGTTTGGAAACACTTTCTATAAAGACTGCATACATAATATATATTATATTGCTTTTGCATTCGAATAAGGAAAGTATTAGTACATTTAAAATCTAGTGGACACATACATCATGCAGCTTTATACATGAAGACTAATGTTGGCTTCAAATATGGAGCACCACATCACTTGCTCTAGTTTACTCGCAGAATGTTTTTCACCTCACGTAAAAAAAGTTTTGTTTATTTTTTTGTGTAGAATATATATCTGAAGAATGACTGAGGTAATTCACCTCTATTCGCGCATTTGCATTGACTTTGTATGTAACTTATGCTGGGTTCACACCAAACATGGATCACTGCGTCACTTGCTCTTGTTTACTCACAGGCTTTTTTTTCTCAAGTAAATTTTCTGCGAAAGTTGCATGGTAGACAAGATTGAGGCAAATTACCTGTGCTCGCAGCAAATGTGGCATTTGCACCATGCATCGGTAATTTGCCTCTTTTCACATGTTTGCATAGCCTTTGTATGTAACTTACTTGCCTGAATAGTTAATTCCGCATTTGCTGTTAACTCAGCATTACTCATCTGAATACTTAATTCCGCATTCGGTGTGAACACAGCATGACAACACATTTATAGGGATAGTTCACACAGAAAATGATATTTCTGGCATCATTTACTCACCCTCCACTTGTTCCAAACCCATTTGAGTGTCTTTTTTCTTTTGAACAAAATAATAAATTTTGATACAATGTTGGAAAACAGTAGCTAATCACCCCTATAGTATTTTTTTTTCTATGGATGTCAATGGCTAGATTTGGCTACCATTTCCAACATTCCAAAAATAAAATAAAATAAAGGTTTGGACCCACTTGAGGATGAGTACGTTTTAATTTAAGAGTGAACTTTAATGCAGACTTTTTGAAAAGTGTTAATATTTGTGCAAGTTAATATTTCAGTACGATTATTACATCTTTCAAGTTTAAAATTGTGTGATGATGTTAAAAGCGTATAAAAATATATGTCACCGATAAGACAGCCAATCCAAACAGCACTGAAGAGGCAAGACGTCACCCGTCCAACATTCTGCACATTACACCACAGACCGTCAGACTTACCACCTTTAATGGCACACGCTTTATAAGATTGTAGGGTCCCTGTTGTTGCGGTGCTATCTCTCACTATGGTACATGTATGAAGAACATCAATAATGCATTAAGAAAACATTAAAAGACAGAACCCTGGCCCTGGAAAAATTGTTTTCTGGTTTTGCTGAACTAGAAAGTTCATAAGATCAAATGAGATTTTTTTTCTGCTTTGTTCTTCTCTGATGTTTTGCGAGCTGTACTCAGAGACACAAATCAAATGTTACAGCTGGAAAACAACAATTTCAGATCATTTCGCTAACAGAGCTGATATGATGTGGATGGTTTTGAACAGAAAGGATCAGAGACAGAATGAAAAACAATGATGTTGAGAGACACACTGGTAAAGACAGTCTCACAGCAGGCTGCTTAATGACACATTTAGATTATTTAGGTGAGATAAGTGAGAAGATAAATGTTACACACTTAAAGTGATGTATCTATGTTCCAAGTATTTGTGTAGTCTATTGGTGTTGTCTCCAAATACAAGTTAAACAGACAGGTTAGTGTATGTTAAACAAGAACATTATGTTTGGCTTAGCTTCATTAGGGGCTTGATAACCCAATGCCAACCCATATTTCCATTACCAAACCATCTAAAGTGGTTTTGAATTTCTATGGGTAAAAACAAATCAGATAAATAGTATAGCAGGCTACTTACAGTATATAAAATGTAAACAAATATTACATGTCCATTTATGGTCCTGGTATTAAAATGCGTTTTGGTCAATTGGATCACAAGTAAGTGAAGAAGACACTTTCCCATTTATACATGGGGCCAGATTAACAAACATCTTTTACGTCTTTATGGTATATTACTATTTACACGCAGTTGTATTATTATGTACTATTAACTACTGCAAACATGTTTTTTTGACTTGTTTCTATTCCAAATATCTCACAATTCTTAAATCAAGAAAGATTTTCTAGACAAGCAAAAAATATTGTCTTGTTTTTAGAAATAATAATAACAAAAAATAAGTGGGTTTTTCTGAAAACAAGCTTAATTTCTTATTTATTATATATAATTATTTAGCTTACCCTACTAGCAGACTATTTCGCTTGTAAGGAAAACTCACTTAATTTTTGTCTGAATTAAGGCAATCATTTTTGATTGTCAATAAAATGCTTCTTGATTTAAGAGTTTTGAGATATTTGGATTAGAAACAAGACAAAAACTCCAAGAAAAGCATTGTTTTTGCAGTGAGAACAGTACTATTTATATGTTTTATGTGCATTTCTGAGTATTTCCAGTATATGTATATGCATCATGTAATGTGATTTACTGATGTTTGTTTTCCTCAAATTATGGCTGTTTTGGAATCGCACTCTCACACAAATCTGCCCTGTTTGGTAAAACTAGCCCATGGTGTTTGAATGCATCTGTTTTGTCCACTTTTGACCACTTTTCTGATTTCTTTATGTGGACAGGTTTATTTTATGATTTAGTGCTGCAAAATAAGCTCATGCAGTTTATTTAAACATGATACTATACATCGGAAAACAATGCATAAAGCAGCATTGCTTATTGCTAATATGAATATGAGAAAAAAACATACATTTAGAGGCATAAAACTGAATTTAATCCTTGTGTGCTGTTGGGGATGTTTGCATCAACTCCGGGGTTATTTAGAGTCTTAATTTGGGCACAACTGTCTCTGTGTTTCAGCAAAAGGAGTGACAATTTGAAATTTTGCAAAAACTCAACAATGCACTCTGGGCAAATTGATAAAGCTTTCGTAATGTTCGTGGCTGTTTTTGCCGCATTTACTTCCATTATAATGACATTTTTTGATTGCAAAGCCATGAAACCATATTGTTGTGTATTCTTGATTGTTGGTGGTTTACACTGTTTAGAATAGGTACAATTTGTAAATGTTGCTGTTAATTATCAGTTGCAATGCAAAAAGAGCTTAGTTTCTGGCTTTTATGTGGAGTTATATGGAGTGTGTGTGTGTGTGTGTGTGTGTGTGTGTGTGTGTGTGTGTGTGTGTGTGTTTGTGTGCGTGTGTGCGTGCGTGCGTGCATGCGTGCATGCGTGCGTGCGTGCGAGAGAGAAAGTGGGAGAGAGACTTTTGTGCACTTACCTTGATATAGCTATAAAAATCTAAATAAGTAGCTTAGCTCTCAGAACACAGTAAATATAGTAAGTGTATTTATGCAAACAAACTTAAATCTGATGTTTTACTCTGTAGAACTCCATATAAAAGCCAGAATTGTTTTTGCACAGGCTTGTCTAAAGGGTTAACGCTGCCAACTGATGATCAACAGTAACAATGACACATTTGACCTCTTCTCAACAGGGAAAACCACCAACAATCAAAAACGCATGATTATATGGTGTCAAGGTTTTGCAATTATAAAATGTCATTATAATGGAAGTCAATAAGGTAAAAACAGCCACTAACATAATGAAAGAGTAGTACATTTGAACAGTACACAAGTGTTAAGTGGAATATTACTGCATTCTATAGACTCATCGTAGAATGAGTTGTTAGTCGACATCATTTTAGTCACTAATCAGCTATTTATAGATATGCAGTGTAGGTCTGGGGCTGGCATGTTTACATTTTTTACATGTTATTTTTTTACATTTGTTTTGGATGCTATAAGTGAACATCGGGAAACAAATTTGAACAAAAAATAAATGCAGTTCATGACCCCTTGTCAAATTATGTTTATCACTTGTTATACTATAAGATTTATAGGCTCAATAAAACTAACTGAATATTTTATAAGAACAATAAAACATTTGAAACGGATTTTACCACAGAGAATCCCTTACCCGCCTTAAAACCAGTCCCTCAGGCGTTATTAACTCAAACTAAACTAAATCAATCAAAACTTCCAACTTACACAATCACCAAAAAAACTGAAACTGCAAAAAATAATGAATATTTTTTCATATTATTTCCAATTTAATTCCCCAACGTAAAGAATGTCTTTCCAGTGACTGCTTCCTCTCATGCAGCGCAAATGTTTGTGTTCAAAATGAACTAATCGGAAGGAACGACAGAAAAGGAGAATAAGAAAGGAGGGAAATGATGAAAAAGACACCTTAGCACATTCCCACATTAAAATGCATGAAGACAAGCTTCGTATCCTTGAGCAAACCTGTTCATGCTATGCGGAGTTGCACAAATTCAATTACGCATGCTTCTCTCACACCTCCTCGTCCGCCCCTTCGTCCCACACAAAAAACACAAGCACGTCCCACTTCCTCCTCACCGATAGTGCAGTGTTCTCCATTCCATCCTGGGCTGCATTCGCACTTTCCGTCCTTGCAGGTCCCGTGTTCGCTGCAGCGAGGGTGACAAGCCCGTTGTTCGCACCCGGTGCCCATCCAGCCCTCATCGCACCGGCAGCTGCCCGCCACACAGATGCCATGTCCACCACAGTCCGCTGCGCACAGCTCTGTGGGACACACAGGACAGAGAGAAAGAGAGGGGTTACCCAGGAGTATTTGGGACAAGGGGAAAAGAGGAAGCAGATCCAGGAGTTATTGTCAGTGATGGGACGGCCACGCTCCGCTACCTTGTCTGATGAAGAGTGAAAAGAAATTCCTGCAGCTCATAATAGGGGGCAATTCCTTCTGGACAATACAAATCTAATAAAACCATTACAAAGCCGGGGTTTGGGGATTTTCTGCTACATCTCTTCACCCCCCCACCCTTTTTTGGAGGGAATTCCTCCTATTGTGCAGATGGGAGTAGGCAAAATGGAAAAAAAGAAAAGGACGAAAGAAAGAAAAGTCAAATAACAAAATTCAATTCAGACTTTCCAGACGCAGCCTGGGTTATTTAAATCAGTTCTGCTGTAAGTGTAATGACATTAAAAGTGTTTTTCCTCAAATGAAAATCAATTTACACAAATTTACAAAGATTTTATTCTGCTTTTGCATTTTGAACTGAAGGTTCAGGTGTGTTAAACAGAAGTGCCAGTGAATTCCCATAACGCACAAATTCACACCACGTCTAGGTACTGATATATGCACATAGAAACATCACTGAATAATATAAAACATGCTTGTGAAAGCTAACAAAGGGTGATTAATTTTAAAATTCAAAAGTATGACTAGTTATAAAAAAAAAGTTGAAGCATTTTTTTTCCTTTTTATAAAGATGACATCATGATACATAAATAATATTCAAAAAACAAGCACAGTTACACAAACACACACACACACACACACACGCACGCACGCACGCACACACGCACACACACACACACACACACACACACACACACACACACACACACACACACACACACACACACACACACACACACAATAGCTGTGATAACAGATGTTTCAATTTGAGATAAACAAATGCTATGATTCACACCATATAAACTGTTTCTCTATTTTGTAATTCACAGGTGTTTTCGGTTTATTTACTGTTATGATTTGCATTATGGGACCTAGATCTCTGCTCTGTTGATGTTTTATGTTGAAAATAAAGTGGAAAAAAAAGTTGAAAATTATTAATTTACTTTAAAATTTATTGTGTTAGAAATAAAAATAAAAATATATGATAAGTACTGTGTATATATACAGAATATAACAGAAAAGTTACTGGCGGTTTATTTCCAGGTTTTGTACCATAATTTACGACATCAGTACAGTCAATATATGACTGTAAGCTATTACAAATCTCAATATAAGTCACTTTTTTAAACTTTTTAATATTACAAGTTGGAGGAAAGATCAAGGTCCCATAAATGTAACTCAAAGACATAAATAATTAACTTACAGTGTTAATGTTGTTTAAAGTGTGGAATAAAAGGCTTTTTGACTGATTGATTGATTGAGAAATATACCAATGCACACCCACATTTGTACACATATCTTTTTGTAAATGTCATAAACTTTTGTCGTTTTTATACTTAATTTATACTATATTCTATCCACTAAACCTAGGTACATAGATTTAACATAGGTTTAAACCCAATCTAAAGCTTTCTTCATATTTTCAGCTATAGTTCATTTAGTATTTTTATGTAAATAATCATAGTCTTTTGTTGTTTTTATACTGACCGTATACTATTTTCTATACACTAAACTTAACAACCCAGGCTAATTCTGATTACGTACTTCTATATATATTTCTGGAGAGTGCCAAATATATCCCAGGAGCTATGGTTTTTTGCTGTTTTTGTTTTTGTGAATCTGCCAGAGGCTGCTGTGTACGCTTTTTGAGATCTTAAATATCTCTCCAAGTGCCATTTGCGCCTGCTCTTTGCGGAAATCCACCAGAAGTCGCTGTCAACTGACTGACTGACCGATCGACTGACCCACTCCCATCCTTAAACCCAACAGATAGTGTTTTAAACAGCACTGATTGACCATCAATCCATCAAATACGTTTTCAGAATGAGTTTATGTTGAAATCTAAGCACAAACCTGAACCCAATCTAAATCTTTATTCAAATTTACATTTTCATCAATAGTTCATTTAGTATTTTTACTAAATTAAAGATCAACACACACACACGCACGCACACACACATGCACGTGCACGCACACGCACACGCACACGCACACAAACACTATTTGTTGGTATACAAGCGAAAATGCTATTTGGAAAAAGAACATTCATTGACATGCAATGCGTCAAGTACTCAACTATTCAGCACATGAAGCGGTGATTATGCGCTGTTGTCTGATCAGCTAAATGTATGCAGTCGTCAGTCATCAGGACAGAAGGCGGTCTATGGGCCATTAATGAGTCAATTATGTTCATGCAGCTCCGCGTTTTGTCATTCTTACAAATTAAACAGAGTTAAGTTCGTCTTTTCAGGCGCAAACCATAACATGGCATTACCAGATTTAAAAGCTTGAAGGAAAAGAAGAAGGAAGAAAAAAAAAAACTCCCTCATTCTAATTACAGCACAGGGCCTTTGTTAAATTATGTAAATGCCTTTAATTTCACATGCAACATTTCAATTACAGCATCCTAATGGCATTTCATTCAGAGCTGCTTAAAGTTGTCTAGGAGACACTCGATTGCTCTTTTCCGCTGCTCTCATTAACTGACCCTTCTCTTAAAGGGGACAGAACGTGAAAACCAGACTTTTTCAGATCTATAAATGGGTCTCCAGCACATCTACCAACCCAGAAATCATCAAAAAGTACAAACCAGCTGATAAAGGCTTTCTCTGTAACCATAAAAACAAGCAGATTTTGTTCCCTTAGTGATGTGGAAAGACCTTAATATTTATTACTGCATGCAATAGTAGTAGTAGTAGTAGTAGTAGTAGTAGTAGTAGTAGTAGTAG
>CAIGQW010056847.1:1156899-1168973 GCA_903798125.1 Danio choprae | reverse complement strand
ATATATATATATTAGTCCCTTTATTAATCTGGGGTCGCCACAGCGGAATGAACCGCCAACTTATCCAGCATATGTTTTGTACAGCGGATGCCCTTCCAGCTGCAACCCATCACTGGGAAACATCCACACACACCCATTCACACACATACACTACGGACAATTTAGCCTACCCAATTCACCTGTACCGCATGTCTTTGGACTTGTGGGGGAAACCGGAGCACTCGGAGGAAACCCACGCCAACACGGGGAGAACATGCAAACTCCACACAGAAATGCCAACTGACCCAGCCGAGGCTCGAACCAGCGACCTTCTTGCTGTGAGACAAACGTGCTACCCTCTGTGCGAGTGCTTATATATATATATATATATATATATATATATATATATATATATATATTCTCATTATATTTTAACACATCTATAGTTACACCACTTTCTTGACTTTATACAGAAACAGCAACACGTGCGACATGACATCACTTTGTTGCAGAAGAGATGCTATTGGTTAAACGCCGGCAAAGAAGAACATGGAAGCAGCTTAAAGCGGAAAGCGCGTGTATGTCTGTGGTCTGGAGGTATTATAAATTTGATGAGACATTTTAATGCCATTGCAAACATCCTTGATGAGAACCGAAACAGGTTCAAACCTGACAAGATAGATGTTAGTTTTCATTAAGAAAAACATTCATTTCCTTCTGCGAAACTTGCTACTGTGATGAAAGTAACAGTTAGGAGTGCAGTTCCTAAACACTTTTCTTTCTTTCTTTTTTGTTTACATGCCTGCCGGCTATTTTTTATATTAGATTCTATATTTTATATTTAATGTTGCACTAAAAACCAGAAGTGAAGAATTTATGTTATTTATTACTTCATTGTTCAAGGTACTTCACAGAAGTGCTCTGTTTGTTAACAGAGTTGTTGAATGTTAAAATAAGGTGAATTAAATAAAAAATAAGGAACATCCTGGATTTGTTTCTTCGCTCTTTTTTATTCTTTTTTTATGTATTATAGAAGTATCGAATTGGGTTTCGGTATTAGTAGATATTCAAAATCAAATGACTCGGACTCAGACTCAGGCAAAAAAACCTGATCGGCCCTAGTAAATACATTAATTAATGGAACTACTAACTGGAAATAAAGAAAAAAACTAAAACTGAAACAAAAAAAGAATGTTAATTGAAAGTATGTAGGAATAAGAGAAAATCTAAGATTAAAGAAAACTATAAACTATAAACATAAATGCTTACTTTTTAAAGGGTAAGATTTAGACTTTTTAAGAGCACAAAAACCCTGGTTTAACAGAAGCAGGTCCTCGTCGTCCTGCACGAGATGCTCACATCACACACTGCAGTTACAGTCCAGTTCCTGATGCAGGCCTAACCAGCGTGACCGAAACAGCTTAAATGTGGAAAAATCACTGTGAAAGGTGGTCAGGCGTGACCGAGAGACCGGTCAAGGGGAGCGGACTAAACTGCTCTGAAGCCATGGAGAATTTGACCAAACCGTCTATTCTTGATGAGATAAAAGAAAAGAAATGACACACTGTTAACTTCATCAAGCGAGTCTGAATGACAGGCTTTAAAAAATAAATAAAAATAAATCTGCTTATATTTCTGGAAAATTATAATTTATGTGAACAATAGGACCAATTGAGTTAGTTTTTTTTTTTTTTGGTATGATATTTATTTTATTAATTACTGTAGGTATGGATTTGAATCTTAATATTGGTTAAAGGGTAATGAAAAGTGGTTAATATTGGGTAATGGCATGTTAATATTTGTTTTATTCAGTCATTTTGAGTTTTTTCTTTTTGCAGACGGTCAAAATAACAATTTACTTTACTACTAGGTACTTACATAATAAAAATATAAGTACATTGTATTTATTGTGTTAATATATTGCACATATATTACACAACGCTTACAGTATGGTGCTATTGAGGTGGGATACGGGTAAGGTTAGGGAAAGGTTTGGTGGTATGGGCAGGTTTAAGGGTGGGATAAGGTGTAAGGGATGGTCAAGAGTGTAATTACATGTACAAGCAGATACAATTTTAAATATAAGTACAATGTAAAAACATGTATGCATATAATAAGTGCACCAAATGCTTCATTTAAATGTAAGGACATATTAAGTGACCATAATTACTATGTCAAATTGTGAAATATCTGATAATTCTCAATTATATGGAAATATGTATTTTATCATTTAAATGGCTTAATAAAGATAATATTATTTTATTTGTGATGCCATGTTAGCCTCCACTGCAATGGAGAGATTAAAGCTGATGGATTTACAACATGTTAATTCATCAACTTCTTCCTTCTCTCCTGGGAGACGAATGGAGTATACGTTTTAGTAAACAGTGTGTATCTGATGTGACAAACACACATCGTCCAAATGTATTTAAAAATTGTAGTAACACTTTACAATAAGGTTGTATCAGCTAATGTTAGTTGATGAATTTACTAACATGAACAAACAATATATGTATGAGTATTTGTTCATGTTAGTTAACGTTAGTTAATAAAAATACAGCTGTTCATTGTTAGTTCATGTTAACTCATGGTGCATTAAGAGTACACTAACAATGCAATAGTAAATGATGAACTATGACTAATAAATGCTGCACAAGTACTGTTTATACTTAGTTTATGTTAGTAAATACATAGCTAACATCAACCTTATAGTTAAGTGTGACCAAAATGGTGTATATTTTACCAATCATAAACGTAATGTTTTGGTAGTACTTATGTGTATTTAAATGTCTGAAACCTAAAATAAATGTTATTTGTGTATCTTTATCTGGCTCTGAAAAAGCAGATTTGAATTTAGCAGCTGATCATGTGATGCACTGAACAGTCTATACTGCAACTGTAATCATCTGCTTGCCTATGGAATGTTTTACTTTATGAATCCAAATGTTGCACTGTATAGTACCTTTTGTAAAAGTGTCACAATAAAAAAAAATAATAATAATAAATAAAAATAAAATAAATAAATAAATAAATAAATAAATAAAACAATAAAAAAATAAATAAATAGGCAAGCAACTCGATATTTGCAGAAGCACTTTGCATATATTGATTCCTCCCAATTTTCTCAATCCCACAAGCTGAGAAGAGAGAGGCAATTTACACACTGGCACCTGTTGCCTTTGCTCTCATGGCAACAGGTGGCTTGGAGATTAACAAAGAACTGCATCAAGCTTCATTTTGAGATTTGAACGCAAATCAGTTCATGCACAGGCATAAACATGTGATGAGCTGCTGTTAAAGAGAGAAATGCAGAAACATAGGTGCCTGATTTACCCTTCAGACTAGTGTGACATTGACAATGGCTATCTTAGTGCACACACACACACACATCAAATCATCGGAGGTCTCATTTATAAAACGTTGCATAGAAATCTTACTAAAAGGGATGATTATGATTATTATTAATGATTATTATTATTATTATTATTATTATTATTATTATTATTATTATTATTAATAAATATGATTATTATTAATGATTATGGCTCATATAATGATTTATTGTGGTTCAATTAATTCAATATTTACATTAAATATGTTTGATTTTGACTTTGATTTTACCTACAGCTCTGCACATTCCCTATTAAGTTTGTTTTTTATATATCACAACCTTTGCATAGGAAGTGGTGTATGCACATTTCTGCTTATTCTATTTATAAATCTGACTACAGATCTGAAAGATGCGTGTTACATATGTATGTTTTTATTAAATAAAAAGATCCAGAAGAAGGAATATTTGTCCTGGATATGATAATTACACAGTGCTATGGGTCCACATATAAAATACACATATAAAATCAACTTGATACAATAGACCATTTTCACATTTTCGAGTTTCTCAGTAGCGGAAGTCGTCATAGTTGGGAAAACTTAGAGCGCAGTGAATGGGAGACTACAACAAATAATAATTTTTACAATCTTATTTGCTGAAATAATAAAAGAAAAACTCCATGATGTTGTTACAAAGACTTTCAGAAGAAAAAATAAATAAATTTTACGAGACTGAAAATGGCAGCCAGAGGAGAGAATGATGTCAAATTTACTGAAGTAAAGATGATATTATACAGTGCATCAGGAAAGTATCCATAGCGCTTCACTTTTTCCAATTTTTTAAATGTTACAGCCTTTTTCCAAAATGGATTAACTTAATTTATTTCCTCAAAATTCTACACACAATACCCCATAATGCCAATGTGAAAAAAGATTTTTTTAAATTGTTGCACATTTATTAAAAATAAAAAACCTGAAAAATCACATGTACATAAGTATTCACAGCCTTTGCCGTGAAGCTCTAAATTGAGCTCAGGTACATTCTGTTTCCACTGATCATTCTTGAGATGTTTCAGCAGCTTAATTGGAGTTCACCTGTGGTAAATTCAGTTGATTGGACATGATTTGAAAAGGCATACACCTGTCTATATAAGGTCCCAGGGTTGACAGTGCATGTCAAAGCACAAACCAAGCATGAAGACAAAGGAATTGTCTATAGACCTCCAAGACAGGACAAGGCTGGGGAAGGTTACAGAAAAATATCTGCTGCTTGAATATTCCAATAAGCACAGTGGCCTTCATCATCTGTAAGTGGAAGATGTCTGGAACCACCAGGACTCTTCCTAGAGCTGGCATGCCATCTAAGCTGAGTGATCAGGGGAGAAGGGCCTTAGTCAGGGAGGTGATCATTAACTCGATGGTCACTCTGTCTGAGCTCCAGCGTTCTTCTGTGGACAGAGGAAAACCTTACAGAAGGACAACCATCTGTGCAGCAATCCACCAATCAGGCCTGTATGGTAGAGTGGCCAGACGGAAGCCACTCCTTAGTAAAGGGCACATAGCAGCCAGCCTGGAATTTGCCAAAAGGCATCTGAAGGACTCTCAGACCATAAGAAACAAAATTATCTGGTCTCTTTGGAGTGAATGCTAGGCGTTACATTTGGAGAAGACCATGCACCGCTCATCACCAGGCTAATACCATCCCTACAGTGAAGCATGGTGGTGGCAGCATCATGCTGTGGGGATGTTTTTCAGCAGCAGGAACTGGAAGACCAGTCAGGATAGAGGGAAAGATGAATGCAGCAATGTACAGAGACATCCTGAATGAAAACCTGCTTCAGAGTGCTCTTGACCTCGGTTCATCATCCAGCAGGACAATGACCCAAAGCACACTGCCAACATATCAATGGAGTGGCTTCACAACAACTCGGTGAATGTCCTTGAGTGGCCCAGCCAGAGCCCAGATCTAAATCCTATTGAACATCTCTGGAGAGATCTGAAAATGGCTGTACACCATCACCATACACAAAAAAAAAAATCAAAATATTAAAAACTTTAAATTTAAGATGTTGTGCATAACAGGCTTGTGAAAAGGGTCCATAGTATCAAGTTGAATCAAATTAACTTTATTAGTCACTTTAACTTTAAACATTAAACTGACTTTTTAAAGTTTCACCCAATAGCTTAAATTATACTGATTTAAAAAAACATAATTCAATAAAATAATGACATTTTATTGACAGTAAAAAAAAAAATCGATAATGAAAGAGAGACATCATTTTACCAGTGTTGCCATGACAGTACAGCACTAATATTGCAGGCAGCAGGAGCAAGTCTATTACAAAGAAATGTCCTGTCTGTGTGTTATTTGAGTGGACTTAACTTTTCCGGTGTGCACATGCGGTTCATGCATAGACAAGTAAACATGTACATGAAGGGAACATCAACATTGAGCAGCTTGAATTTGCCTGAATTGGCCAAAAAGTTAGTGCATCCTTAATAAAAATCAAAATACATGTTCAGAGAATAAAGAGATCTCATTATATCTATCTATCTATCTATCTATCTATCTATCTATCTATCTATCTATCTATCTATCTATCTATCTATCTATCTATCTGTCTGTCTGTCTGTCTGTCTGTCTGTCTGTCTGTCTGTCTGTCTGTCTGTCTGTCTGTCTGTCTGTCTATCAATCAATCAATCAATCAATCAATCAATCAATCAATCAATCAATCAATCAATCAATCAAATAAATAAAATCAAAATTCTCCCAGTGTACTGACCTGTGGAGCAGTCGTGACCGGTCCAGTTGTGGTCACAGTTGCAGGTGTTTGTATCAGCCAAGAAAGTCCCGTGTCCAGAGCACTGCTCCATACAGGAAGCACGAGGACTCTCACATCCGGGACCTCCCCATCCCACAAAACAGTGGCACTCTCCTCGAACACACACACCTCTCCCTGAACAGGTCGGGTCCAGACAGTCCACTGCAAAAAAACAAACACAAACACTCATTTTCACATCAAACGAAAAGCAAAAAAAAAAAAAAAAAAAAGCCATTTCCCATCAGACCAAATCCACCATCAAAGACAAGCGCAGTAGAACAGACGCACATATTCACATTAAAGCAAGACAATGCAAACTATTGTTAGAAACTAATGTGCATCACAGTTGAATGCTTAAATTAAGAATTGCAACGAAAAGTTTTCTTTAAAGTGGTATTTTAAATATGTTAAAGAGGTTTTAATTATTGAATATGCACTCATTTGCATACACATTAAAAAAAAAGTTGAAAACTTTGTTTTATATTTTTGATGGTAAGAGTAAAGGGTTTTTACAGAATGGGTTTTTTTGGAAAACCATTTTAATAGCCCATGATTTTAGAATGAATGTTGTATTTAATCAGGTAAATGATGTATATATAAATATATGGTTTCTGATTCATGGTGGAAATTTCCCATTTTTATTCATTTATTCATTCATTCATTTTCCTATGACTTAGTCCCTTTATTCATTAGGGGTCGCCACAGTGGAATAAACCGCCAACTTTAAAAACGCAAAGTTTTACACAACTAGTCTGCCAATCACCAGTATAGACTACACAGACATTTGTTTTGCCATTGCTTCAAAAGTATTTACCTGATTTTAGATCAGCTGTCAGCAAACATTAACGTAATGTTATTTTATTTATTTCATTATTATTATTGCCCCTGCCTAGGCATGGGTTATAGGTGAATTGAATAAACTATATTGGCCGTAGCGAATGTGTGTGCATGTGAGAGTGAATGGGTGTTTCCCAGTGTATGGGTGTAGCACAGCTAAGGCGCAGATTCAGTTCACACAACACGGTAAACCAGCGCTTTGGCTACTTCTACTTCTTGACTCCAAAAGAGCTGCCTTCTTCTGCAACTGTAAAGCTTTAGCCCAAGGGCCTCTAACTAACAAAAAAATAAATAAATACATTTTTCTGTTATATGTTTTAATATTTGGCATAATTTCTCCAGACTTATTTTTCTTAGTCTGAAAAAAATATATAAATAAAATAAAATAAAAATATATATATAATAATAATAAATAAAAAAATAATAATAATAAATAAATAAATAAATAAAACAATAAATACAATAAAGAAAAATACATCAGGGATATTATCTATGAACAAAAGCCTCTGTAAAGCAACCTTAAGAATAAAGATATGAATACAACTGTGAATTCTGATGTATGTAAAAAAAAAAACATCAAAGTAAACATATGAGTAAACAGCCTTTAAAATATATATTGTAACTGAAATCTGCAAAAACAAATTGATCAAGCGCAGCAGGACAACTCTAAAAAAGTGTATTTTGGATGTTTTCTTAACATCAGACTGTAAAAGACACTTTACAAAAAAGCCCAAACATCTGAAAACTGACAAGTGCATGACAAAAAAACCCCAAAACATTGTTTTGCCTGCAGTGTCTCTCCTTAATCTGTCATAGCTCAGCGTCCCCTGCTGTTCCTCTTGCATTCAAAGCATGACTCAGGCCTTAGTCATCCGTCCAAGGCCAGAAAAAAACAACAAAAAAACACAAACTCTAGGGTCTGAGCTCTTGTAGCATTCTAAGGTGGCCTGACACTTCCAAAAGCCTGAGAGAAACAGGATTCGCAAACGGTCGAATTAAACAGCCACATTGGCAGTGGATCAGCGAACTGGCAGGAGGAAGAGTGTTGCTCTCTCGCTCTCTCTTTCTCTCTCTCTTCCTCTCTCTCTCTACTGCTGGTAATGAGATTTCCTCCAGCATCGGGAAGGGAAAGACTGGCGCGGTCGGAGCATGTTCTGCTAAATTGAAAAGCGGCGCTGGATGTGCTCCCCCCACTTACCGTGAACCCAGAAGCGAGCGTGGCAGAATGCAAACAAGAACACCTCTGATGGCCCATGGGCCAAATGCTCGGCTTCTGCAGCCACATTATGCTTAATTCATTTCTAATCCTTGTTGAAGAACGTGCTGCCGATCAGGCTCTTTCAACATCCTAAAGTTTATTCAAGAAAAAAAAAAATAACGCTTAAAGTGGGAATTGAAATGCTTTTGCAATCCATTTGACATTGGGGGGACAAAAATGATAATAAAGCAAAAAAAGGCAACGTTGTGAGGCTGAATTCTGAATTTGAAATGAGGTGACAAGATGCAGGATGCTAATTTGAATTTGAACATGTAAGAAAGTAAGGATTTTGAATTCAGTCAAGGTTTTTGAAGAAATAGAAAAACTTTAAACAATGCTGGGTTTCACACAATTCCTTCATGTTGTCCCAACACAAATAAATTAGGTTAACTTAATTGATTTTACAAATTTAAATGGATTGACCAAAAAACAATTAAGTTGCAAAAGTTTTTTTTTTTTGAGTGTACACAAAAGTCGTGTAGCCTATCCAAGCTTTAGGAACAACAAATAATAACTTGACTTCTAGTTGATCATTTGGTATAAGAAGTGGCTTATATGAATACCAAAATAAAATATGATCATGCTTTGATTTTTAATTATCTAATTAGGACAGTAAGGTCTGACTTAACAAAAATAATGTACAGTATAGAATAAAAGTCATGGTGCAGTGGAAGAAGAATTAATATTGGGAATGACTCCCATGAGCTTGGACGACTGCATCCATACATCTCTGCAATGACTCAAATAACTTATTGATAACTTAAGTCATCTGGAATGGCAAAGAAAGCGTTCTTGCAGGACTCCCAGAGTTTATTAAGATTCTTTGGATTCATCTTCAATGCCTCCTCTTTCATCTTACCCCAGACATGCTCAATAATGTTCAGACCTGGTGACTGGGCTGGCCAATCCTGAAGCATCTTGACCTGCTTTGCTTTCAGGAACTTTGATGTGGAGGTTGCTCATTTACGGATATTTTTTTACAGTGTAGGATAATATGTTAAACAGGCGTATGGCAAAAATAAATTCACAAACGCGAATAAAGAAAACGAAAGACAGAATACCAGATCCAATGATAGAATGCTAAAACAAATGACTGAATGCTAGAATAAACAAGTTAATGACCGAGTGTTAACTTGAAAAAACTAACAAATGAATGTTGGAATACTTCAGTAAATGAATATACTGTACAAACATAAGAAGAATAAAAAGATTGCTGGATAACTAGAAATATAATAAAATGTAATGTAACAGTATGTACATGTAATATAATATAATATAATACAATATAATATAATACAATACAATACAATACAATATAATATAATATAATATAATATAATATAATATAATATAATATAATATAATATAATATAATATAATAAGTTTCTGATTCATAGTGGAAACTTCCTAAAATGCATAAAAAAAAATTAATTAGTAGAATGTACAATTCAACCTCTGGTGGGTGTGTCCTATTCAAATTCTGTGGCAAATTGTACTCTTAAAATGAAAAGAAGAATCTGAATTTTACACACTCAAAATAAGACAGGATTTTATGATTTGATAATTATAATCTGCCAACTTTGTCATAATAACTGGAGAACTGGAATAAGACAAAAAGAAAATAAATAAATAATACAAATAATTTGGAGAAATCTCTTCTGCCCACCAAGGTTGCATTTATTTGATGACCAATATAGTAAAAACAGCTATATTGATAATAATAATCAAATCAAATCAAAATAAAATAAAATAAAATTTAAAAATAAATTAAAATAACATAACATTAAAAATAATAACAATAAAAAAATAAAAATAAAAACGTACTAGCCCCAAACTTGTACACGATATATACACCTATCTGAAAATTAGGCCCCAAAGCAATAATGCTCTCTCACAGATGGCTTACATGAGGCCAGCTGGGATGTGATGGGAAAAGAGGGATAGGGGTCGCTACATGGCAGACTCCTTTACCGTGACACAAATGGGTGGAAAGAGCGTTCCTATAGACCAGCAGCAGTTCAGGTCTCTTAGCAGATGGTTTGGGCGCGATGCACAGAGATCATAGGCTAAATGACAAGAGCTTCTCTCCTGGCAATTAATCATCAGTGCCTGAAGGTCGCCACGAAGAAAGGTAGAAGCGTTAAAGGGCCCGAGTCTGCATTCTGAGACCCCAAAATAGAATTGCCGGGGGTCAGAAGAGTCAGAACCGACCATTTGTCAAAATCGCCCACATCGTTTTTCATCTTGAAATGAGAGCCTTCAAAAAACTGCCAAACACAATGGCTACTTTAATCTTATCTCTTCTGGGTTTGTCGTTGAGGCTGCTGTAGGCTCAGTTCAGAGAGTGCAAATTCAACTTATTGGATCTTGACACAAAGGAATTGTTCATCTCTTAATGGATTGCGTCGGACTCTCAGAAGGATCCATAATGCATGTAAAGGAGCAAGGGGACTTTCTAGGCGGAACGAGACGAGTTGGATACTTATGGGCTGCTACAAACTCCAAGGTCATGTACGCCCATATTAAATATTCAAAAGGGGACGTTTGCATGCATAATAGGCCCTTTTTTCTGTTTCTGTGTGATTTGGTGCAAAAGAAATTAGGTTTATATATATATAAAATAATATATAATATATCATGACAGTGTAATGATTTAAAAATGATAGGAAATGTTACCAAATTTTGGGATAATTATGATTTTTTTCTACGTTGTTAAAAAAGCTATGTTTACCAAGGTTTCATTTATTTGTAAAAAAACAGCACAGTAAGCATTATAAATAATTTTATATTAATAATATAATATAATTTTAAGTAACTTATTTTATTGTAATATGCAATTTATGACTGTGATGCAAAGCTGAATTTCAGTATCTTTCCAACTTGGCGCTTAATTATTATCTATTATTAAGAGTGCTAAATTATTACATTCTTATCTTTAAATAAAAATAAAAAACATTAGTATGCTATATATGTTGGTGTTGAATGATGGTTTGGTGATTAGATGTTTAACATTTAAATTCACACACACACAATTTGTAAAGATTTTTTATCTTTACCTTTATCTTTATCTTAGATTTTTTTAGATTTTATTTAAGATTTAGTAATAAATCAAAATCTCTCCAATTTAATTGGTTTTAAAACATATTTCCTAGTACCTTCTTCGCAGTTTTCTCCTTTGTAGCCAGGATTGCAGATGCAGGTTCCCACGATGCAAGTTCCGTGTCCACTGCAGGTGATGTCGATGCACTGGTTTGTGGGAACATCACATTCAGACCCTTTCCAGCCGCTGTGACACATGCAGCGTCCTTTCAGGTACTGACCGTTCCCACTGCACAGCACAGGACATGACGCTGGAAACACACACACATTCACACACACACACAGATAAATTAAAAGTTCTGCCAAATGTAGCTTCACAAGAACAGAACGGCTGCTGGTCTGCTGGACTTTCATAGGAAGATGGAAAATCAATATGACCACTATACTGTAGCTGAAGTTACACCAGTAAAAGTGAAAGAGAGAACATCTAGTCACTGGTTTATGAATAAAAGGATCTCTGAAGAACAAATTATAATGAGACTAGGGCACAGTAGTATTTTTCCTAGTATATTTTATTAACATTTGAATTAGGTAAGGATTTTACATATAAAAAATACATCATGCATATTTTTGAAGGCCCAGATGTACCTTTTTATATATTTATGTATTATATTAGTCTATAGTCTATTTACTAAACATAAGCATCATAATCAACACTTGTTTTCTATTGTTTAAATGATATAAAACTAAACTATTAAATCATATCTATCTATCTATCTATCTATCTATCTATCTATCTATCTATCTAT
>CAIGQW010056847.1:1124033-1156889 GCA_903798125.1 Danio choprae | reverse complement strand
CTATCTATCTATCTATCTATCTATCTATCTATCTATCTATCTATCTATTTATCTATCTACTGTGGTTATTTTTTTTTTAAAGTAAATAATTTGGTAATATAAAAAGTGAAAAAGGAAGACCTCAGATATGAAGGTATGAATAAAACTACTAAAATCAGAAGGTTAGGATTAAACAAACATAAATCTTACCCCTGCTGCAGTCTGGTCCTCTGAAGCCTGGAAAACAGTGGCAGTTTCCAGACACGCAGTCTCCATTTCCAAAACAGTTACTAGGACAGTCATCGATGGAGTCTACAAGAGAACAACACCAAACAACATTTGTCAGAAAGAATGCACCTTCATTTATTCTTCACATGGATACAGTTTATCAGAAATCTGCTGCAGAAATCTTCATTCCCGTCTGTACTCTACGATCGGTGTCAGTTTGAAAAGGGTCATATTAAAAAAAAAAGAAAAGAAAAGAAAATCAAGTTTGTCTTGATCTTTCAAAATAAAAGAGTTCACTATGAATCCATATTGTTACCTTCAGAACTCAAACCTCTATCCCCAGGCAATTTACTGAAGCAGAGCATGAAAAAAACCAAGCTCAGAAACTGAGCTGATATCAATGCTATTTTGAGGTTAGCATCAGAACAAAGATGGCTAACAAAGAGGTTTTAAAGGTGACATTTTTCTCATGCTAAAATACTTTGGTTTGATATTTTCACTCAGTCGAAAACAGAAATATTTTCTCAACCAATAAATTGAGTTTAAGGCTAAGTTTAATATGTTTGGTCGACCATTAGCAGAAAAGAGGTGTGTTCAGGAAAACATCATTATATTTGACGTCACTACTGACACATTTTACCTTCAGAATCAACTGATATTATAAGAATATACATGAAAACTAACAAAGAGTAAAGGCCTATCATTAGACGTTAACCACTTTCCATAACATGAGCAAAATTGCCTCTTTCACCAGGAAGTTTAATGAAACTAAGCATGAAAAAACCAAGCTCAGAAACTGAGCTGATATTAATGTTATTTTGAGGTTACCATCAGAACATAGATGGCTAACAAATAGATTGTAAAGCTATGACATTTTTCTCATGCTAAACTACTTTGGTTTGATAATCTCACTCAGTAGAAAACAGAAACATTGGCTCAACCAATGAGACAAGTTTAAGGCGGAGATTAATATGTTTGATCGGCCAATAACAGAAAAGAGTGTTCAGGAAAACGTCAATGTATCTGATGTCACTACTGACACATTTTACCTTTAGACTCAACTGATATTATAAGAGTATGCATGAAAGGCAATAAAGAGTAAATAAAATAAAATAAAACAATCAATAAGTATGAAAAAAAAAAACATCTCAGAAACTGAGCTGATATCAATGTTATTTTGCATCAAAACAAAGATGGCTAACAAATAGGTTTTAAAGCTGAAATATGACATTTTTCTCATGCTAAAATGCTTTGGTTTGATATATTCACTCAGTCAAAAACAGAAATATTGCCTCAACCAATAAACTGAGTTAAGGTGGAGTTTAATATGTTTGATCCACGTTTGATTTCCACGATAGACGTCCAGCTTCTCCAGCCTCCGGCGCCTAGACTGCAGCTCCACACAGGAAGTTTGGCCAGAAGAATAATGATTGTGCTCAACAGAGCCTGGTTTCTCTCGAGTTTTTTTTTTTTCCTTCACTTCGTCAATTGGTGAAGTTTTTTTTTCCTTGCCACTGTTGCCACTGGGCTGCTCGGATCGGGACTTGTGGAGCTGCGCTTCGGTGGATTTGCTCTTCAGTGTTGAACTTTCAGCAGTGAAACTTAAACCACACTGAACTGAACTAAACTGAACTTCAACTCTGAAATCTGGACTTTACTAGAACATGTTAAGCTGCTTTGACGCAATCTACATTGTAAAAAGCGCTATATAAATAAACTTGAATTGAATTGATTGACCAATAGCAGAAAAGAGGTGTGTTCAGAAAAACATCAATATATTTGATGTCACTACTGACACATTTACCTTCAGAATCAACTGATATTATAAGAGTATATGAAAGCTAATAAAGAGTAAATAAAATAAAGTAAAACAAATTCAAGGCCTATCATTAGACATTAACCACTTAGTAAAAGTGCCTCTTTCACCAGGCAATTCAATGAAGCTGAACATGAAAATATTAAGCTCAGAAACTGAGCTGATATCAATGTTATTTTAAAGTTATCATCAGAATAAAGACGGCTAACAAATAGGTTTTAAATGTGAAATGTGACATTTTTCTCATGCTAAAATACTTTGGTTTGATAATCTCACTCAGAGGCCTCACGGTGGCGCAGTGGGTAGCACGTTCGCCTCACAGCAAGAAGGTCGCTGGTTCGAGCCTCGGCTGGGTCAGTTGGCGTTTCTGTGTGGAGTTTGCATGTTCTCCCCGTGTTGGCGTGGGTTTCCTCCGGGTGCACTGGTTTCCCCCACAAGTCCAAAAACATGCGGTATAGGTGAATTAAGTAGGCTAAATTGTCCGTAGTGTATGTGTGTGAATGGGTGTGTGTGGATGTTTCCCAGTGATGGGTTGCAGCTGGAAGAGCATCCGCTGCGTAAAACATATGCTGGATAAGTTGGCGGTTCATCCCGCTGTGGCGACCCCAGATTAATAAAGGGACTAAGCCGAAATGAAAATGAATGAATGAATGAATCTCACTCAGTCGAAAACAGAAACATTGGCTCAACCAATAAATTTAGTTTAAGGTGGAGTTTAATATGTTTGATTGGCCAATAGCAGAAAAGAGGTGCTTTTAGGAAAACATCAATATATTTGATGTCACTACTGACATATTTTACCTTCAGAATCAACTGATATTATAAGAGTATACATGAAAGCCAATAAAGAGTAAATCAAAATAAAGTATATAATTAGACGTTAACCACTTTTCATGACAAGAGTAAACAAAGTGTGTCATTTTCGGTTAGCTAGCAGGTCTAAGGGGAAGTGGTACTCAAGCAACACCACTTGACGAATTTACTTCAGCCTAATGAGGAACTCTCGGTAATTAGCGTAGCTGTTTTTGTGACACGGCACTAACATTGACCATCGTGAAGCCAACATGAGAGCATGACACATCCAGCAACGCAGCTAATGGAAATGCCATCTAACACCCACATTAACTGAAGCATGCTAATTTAAATGCAAGGAATGTCCGCATGTCAATTACAAGATTTCTGATTTCAAGCAGGGGCATATATATATTTAATAAAATGAGTTTCATTACAGATTGCAGATATATTAGACAGACTCCTGGTGTGAAGAAGTGGAGCTTGATTCTGGCTAGACATCGGCTTTTCAAACACTGACAGCACTCCAGAAGCATTTCAAATCCTTTTGAAATTTTGTGAGATCCCTTATATCTGGGAACATTAATAAAGTATGTGTGTGTATGGTTTGTGATATATGGATGTGGTCTGTAATTGAATATGATCAGAAAGTCTAAAATAATATGCAAATGGTGACACTTTTGTAATGCGTTATTGTTCTACATAAATAATTTGCAGTCATTCTTAATGACCAGGCAAGAAAACGCAACAACCCACTTCTCATTGAATTTAAAATCTTTAATCTGTTAATTATCTTGCTTATTCTGTTATCATTTGCCAAGCTATACACAAGTTAAAGCTACTTTTCCTCTTTACAGTGCAATGTTAAACCAAACTTTTATCAGTAATGATATAATAGATCTCCTAGTACCAATTCTGAATCAGTTACAGACAGATGGAGTGAGAGCATGAGAAAGAGAGATTGTTTGTGTGAATGTAAATGACATGGGCATATGAAATAGCTCATAGTAACATCTGCTAGCTACCTCTTCGAGCATACTTGTGAGCTAGTTGATCAACACAGGTTGCCTGGTGAAGCACACATTGATGTCCACAAGAATACAAAGAGAAATGAAGGCCAACGATGTAGGCAAAAACTAAAACGTTTTTTTTCCTTGGGTTTTAAAAAAGTTTCATGATTACACAACATTTTTAAAAGATTTGTGTTGACACATCTTTGAAAATGGCCAAAATCACTGTATTACATATGCCAGGCCAGTATTTGGTGCTTGACACCTTGTTAGAAAAGAGTAGCTGTAAGAAAGGTAACAATGTGCCATTACATTGTTATTACAACATTATGTTTCCATCCAAAAAATTAAATGTATGCACAAAGCTGGAATATTGCATGAAAGACATGCAAATAAAGCAGCGTTTCCATCCGAGTCAAAGAGAACAAAATCGTCACTTCCTGATTAACTGGTGCCAAATATCTACAGTAAAAACGGAATTTTAATAAATAACTTGCACCTCAGAAGAGAATGCCGACACACAATGAACATGTGGTGGCGTTTGAAGGCGTGAGATGCGGAGCACAGACTATTCTGGAGGTAATTAATAACATAATAACACTAATACTGAAATGGTTAAGGCGTTTAGAATGACCAAAACAACATTTCAGATGTTTTACAATGCGGTCAGCCTGCTGGTTTATCCATTCACACACATTTTTATCGTCACATGATCTCTTATAACAAAATCACATGACTTGTTTAATGCGCATACTGGAATTTGTTCGGTAAAAGTGTTTCCATCGTAGTTTATGCGCATTTTATCTTACTGAATAAAAAGTTTATCCTACTCAGTTATGTACATATCTTTTTTATGTGTATTTTCAAAATTTATGCGCATCAAGGCATTTCCATCAACCGTTGTTTTATATGTATTTTTAAAATGTGCATAAAAATAGGTGGATGGAAACATAGCTACTGTTGTCTGTTCAGTTGTGATTGCCTTTAATCTACACTCCCCTAAACATGTACTATGCACACACATGACGTCACAGACAAGCTTCAAAAACTTTCACTTTGAAACCCGCTTTCGCATTCATGTATTTTCAGTTCCAGAAACTCTGGAATGAGCAAAACTCATAAAAAAAAGTGTCCCTCTTTGGCTGAAACCTTTGCCGTGTAAATGGCCCTTGAGTTCCTATGGCTACTAGTTCTAATGTTTGAGGATAGCGCATTTATTTTAAATTGTGATCAAAACTTACTGGAATTACCTGTGCATTAAACTATTTAATTGCACACCTTCCAGCCAATTAGAATGAAGAATTTCCATAGACCATGGAATAAAGCAAGTTTTTGCTTCTCATTCAAGTGCATGTGAAGCTTTTCACAGCCGCATACCCCAACATGCACATCTAAAAAAAATTAACTACATGTCACGACAATGCAGATAACAAGATCTGTGATTGGTTGGCTTGGAATAGGTATAATGAGTGTGGGTGGGACCAACAGCCATGGGAGTGGACCGATTTTGTTTTGTGTTTATTTTATGATTAAAGTTTAGACATTTGCTGGTTCCCATCTCTTTCTTCCATGAATGAGTGCAAGTCTGAAGTACTGTTGCAGCAGCATTGCACCAACTTCAGTGTGAACTCAAAACACCAATGCAGAAACTTAAGACAGTGGAACATAGGAACACCGCTGCCTACTAGCATTACAAACATGTTATAGAAGAGCAACTCAGACAAAACGTAGAAGTATAAAGGCTCACAATGGCCGGGGTGCGCCATGGGGTAGGACAATTACTCTATGCAGAGTTATATATTGAACTTTAGAGACCACAAAGAAACGTGTGATGTTTTATTATTAATGTATTATGTGTTTTAAGTATTCTGTAGTTTGTGGCTAAACGTGAATAAAAAAAAAAAGCTCTAACTGATGATCACTTTCTGAATTAGATCTATAATATCTAAATAAGGCATTGTAGATGAATTTATTTATGACAAAGCTTGATAATATTATGCAATTAACAAATATTCTAACATGGAAAATGTTTTGTCATGATGAAAGCAGACACAACCTGAATTGAAAATAAAAGGGATAGTTTAGCCCAAAATGAAAATTCTGCCATTATTTACTCACCCTTTACTTGTTTCAAACCTTTATGAGTTTCTTTCTTCTGTTGAACACAGAAGAAGATATTTTGAACAAAGCTGGGAATGTGCAACAATTGACTTCCTTATCATTTGTGTTTCCTCTTAGGGAAGTCAGTTAATCTTTTTTTTTGTTCTTTTGTTTTCAATTGAAGAAATTCAAAAAAGCTTGGTACCACTAAATAGTGAGTGCATTTTCCTTTTTGGGGCAACTATCCCTTTAAGTAGCAATAATAATAATAATAATAATAATAATAATAATAATAATAATAATAATAATAATAACAAAAACATCCATCTCTAAATGTTTTGAACAGCCAACCTGACTAAACAGGTTATTGTTATGGGGCATCTTTTCAGAAGGCACACTAAAACAGGGTATACTTCGCTGTGTTGTACCAACAAATTGTATTTTTCATGCACCGGCTTCACATTTATACTCACTCATAGGCATGGTTTTATACATTCAGTAGTTCGCTCATGCATCACATTGACACAATTGATCATAAAAAAGTTGTTGCGTTTCATCACAAAACTCATTATAATGTGATTTGCAATCATTCCTGATGACCAATTATAGTCCTGAAATAAACTTGTGACATTTTATTTGATAACCTCATCTGCCGCTGTCTGTCCTGGGATTCTGTGGCTCAGCAGATAAACACATGGATCAACTACCAAATGCTAAGCATGAATCACTTTGCGCGACTGATAACAACTTCAACGGGAAAAGCATGAAAGCAAACAAATCTGTGGCAGGACGCCACCGCTATGACACACACTCAAAAAAGAAATAAATAAATAACCAAAAATAATTCCATAAAGCCGTGGAGGCATGGCGAAACTTAATGATAATATGCAAACATTCTGACATGACAAACTTTTTTGTGACGAAGCAAATCCACACGCAATTGTATGCAGCTGAAATCAGATGCAACCTGAATTAAACATGAAATAGTGGTGAAAAATATTTCCTCTCTAAGGCTAGTCGCTGGTGCGCCCGGGGCTGAGCTCTCTCTCGACAAAGATACTTTTGTGTCGGACAAAGGGCTGGAAATGTGAGCCCGGACACAGCCTTCCCCTTCCTCAAGAGAGTCAATCATCGCAGAGGATGCAACAGACGGGAAGCTGTACAGAGGGAAGGAGAGGGAGAAAAGCAGGAGAGAAGGCGGTAACTGCACTGTGCTGCAGAGAATGTTTTTGAAAGAATGTGTCTTGATGTGAGAGGAAAAGGCTGGCGGATTGGCTATTCCCATGCGACGCCTGAGCCTATCAAGGGTGTTTGATGGCTTCCAGCCTCCATTTCTAAGCTGAGGGCACATGCGGGTCTCTTGAAAGATGGCCGAGAGTGTGCAAGGGTGCAGTAATGTTAGATAAATTAATGCTTCGCCATTTGTATTTACGTCCACCGACACAATTATACATCAGAAGGCTTTCTCGCTTTGTATCTGCCATGAAAGCGCTTAGAGACTGTCTCTGCATGTGTCGTTGGAGCACCATCTATCTCTCGCTGTGCCTCTGCCACTCTCACATAAAGCATTTTTGACACCACGACTGATCTGAGTTCAGTACCTGCGGTCCAGACCCCACACTTCCCTTCAGAACTGTCAAGTATAATTCCATCTCCAAGCAGTGACTGAGGCGGCCGTGTCCAGTGGTGAATTTGAAGAGTTCATATTTCTGCATGCTTTTAAGACTTTCATGGCTGCCACACATAGAGAACACAAGACCTCAGTGCACAGCAGGGTCGGAATAAATGGCAATTTTATAACCTGCCTGGATGGAACATTTCCTATGTGGTTTTCAAGGCCGCCAGTGTGTGTGTGTGTGGCATTGTCCAACACAGTTTAGCTACACTCTCATGAAAAACGGTACATAAGCTGTCACTTGAGTGGTACCTTTCAAAAGGTACACATTTGTAACTAATGACTCATTTTCACTGAGCGCTACAGTTCGGTACTGAACAGTATGGTATGCATTTATGTCCATTTTTACTGTCAGAAGTACCAAAATGAGTGAGGCCAGCAGGGGGCGCTCAACCTGCGGTCTGTGTGGATCCTAACACCCCAGTATAGTGAAGGGGACTCTATACTGCTCAGTGAGTGCCGTCTTTTGGATGAGACATTAAACCAAGGTCCTGACTCTCTGTGATCGTTAAAAATCCCAGAATTTAACCCCGGTATCCTGGCTTCATCAGTCTGTCTCCTCTCCACCAATCAGCTGGTCTGTGGTGTGCGATCTGGTGCAATATGGCTGCCGTTGCCTATTCTAGGTCGATGCTGCACACTGGTGGTGGATGAGGAGATTCCCCCAATGTGTAAAGCTCTTTAAGTGTCCAGAAAATACATATATAAATGTAATGAATTATTATTATTATTATTATTATTATTATTATTATTATTATTATTATTAATAATATTATAAAATAGCAAACCGTATCACATTTTTGTGAAACCCTTACGTAAGGGTAATTATCACAACAGTATGGTACCAAAAACCAAGACGCACTGCTGAACATGATTGGCTTAAAGAAAATCTTCACTTGTGCATTCAACAAGCCAGGGAACAACAAAATTCACTGAATCACTGAATTCAACTATAAAACACTAATACTTACAATGACGGCGCACAGCAATATACCATGCTCAAACAAAGCTTGATGTCTTCTTGTCACAAACAGACACACTTGAGATAAAAGCAAGAATATGACCTGCTCTGTGGCCTCCATTTTTCCACCATTTTCCACCATTAACATGTCGCATCTAAAACATATGGGAAGCATAACTTGCATCGCTCCTTCTCTGTATTTGCACAGTACCTACTAAGAGAGTTTGTGATTTTGGATGCACTAGACAAGTGTGTTGGCAAGAAGAAACACACCTAGTTTAGACTATTGTGTTAAATTAAATAAACAAGTAAAAATGTAATGTACTGTAGATAGCACGTTACGGCTGTAGATGGTGCTTAAAAGCAGTAGTCGAATAAATTGTCGCCAAACACAAACAGTGTTGGGCATATGAACAAAAGCATAAATCTTATTCGATGGCTAGTGTTAATTTGCTAGTGTTCAGGTTGGGGGGAAATAAATTAACGAACTCTAGCCAACTCTTGCTTCTGTGATGTAGAGTGTGACAAAATAAGAGTGAAAAGTCTCAATTTAATCTTGGATCTTGGAAAATGCTAATGTTAGCCTGATAGCACTGAAAGCCTGTGTCCCACCCTGCAAATCTTTCTTCAAAGCCAAACAGTAACATTTGACAGCCTGAAATCGTAACATTTGGATAAAACCTATGTTTCTATGGTCCTATGGCTTTCATAGAATATTCAAATACATAGAAATACATCAGGACCACTTAAATGACTGCTATCAAAATGTAAAGAGACTTTCAACCAGCATAACAAAATTGTCTCTGAAGTAATCACAAAGCACTTCTAATGACAAAAATTGTGTCACAAGGACAGTGCATGCACTGCCATGGAATGTGGAGGTTCAAGTATATTTAGGCCACAGAAATTTAGTTTCGTGCAAACAACTAACCCCATGTATGAGCACCTTTAATGATCAACAACATATTTTATTTCTTGTACTGCATATCTGACATTAATTAATCTGCTGTGCTCTTGTGTAGCACACGACTGCTGTGCTTGGCTTTAATCTGTGATGGATATCTAATATTAGAATTGTTGAAGGCCTGTCAGCTGCTCTGAAGGCTGAGAGACCAGGGCAATCAGCAAAGCCACAACTACAGAAGAATCCTTGATAACTTTGACAACATGGCCACGACAAATGAGACTGTGTTGCACATGGGAAGGACACCTTAGCTTTGTAATGAGGAGTTGTGAGAGTTTTAGAAAGAGAGAGAGAGAGAGAGAGAGAGAGAGAAAGAGAGAGAGAGAGAGAAGAATAAAAAAGGAAACAAAAATAGTCACAGAGAGAGAACGAATGAGAACAATAGAGATATTCAACACTTCAGGTCCCTTATGGAACAAGGCATTCTTGTACCCAGAGGAAATTTGTATTGCTCAGAGGTTTCTCTTACATAGCACTAGAGGCTTCATTGAGATGTCAGGTAATATTTCATTTAAGGACTAACTTTGTCTTTCATTCCTAAAAAACAAATGTTTACTTACAATATAGCAAGAATATTGAACCATAAAACTAATATAGCTAGCATATACTCTAAAAAGCTTGTTGTTGACTTTAAAGAAAAATTGAGAAAAGATGTTGCTTTTAAAGCGATTAGTTGACTTTACTTTACTTGCCCGTAAAATTAATACATAAATAAACTATGTGTATAATTATGAAAATTTAATTAAGTCAATAATGAGTTTGCTCAGGTTTTTGAAATAAATGAATAAAGTAACTAATCCCTTTTTATTCATTCATTTCATTTATTTTCTTTTCGGCTTAGTCCCTTTATTAATCTGGGGTCGCCACAGCGGAATGAACCGCCAACTTATCCAGCATATGTTTTACGCAGCAGATGCCCTTCCAGCTGCAACCCATCACTGGGAAACATCCACACACTCTCATTCACACACATACACTACAGACAATTTAGCTTACCCAATTCACCTATACCGCATGTCTTTGGACTTGTGGGGGAAACCGGAGCACCCGGAGGAAACCCACGCCAACACTGGGAGAACATGCAAACTCCACACAGAAACACCAATTGACCCAGCCGAGGCTCGAACCAGCGACCTTCTTGCTGTGAGGCGAACGTGATACCCACTGCGCCACCGTGAGGCCCTAATTACTTTTTACAATGTAGTATTTATAATTCATATCTAGAAGACAAGAGCAAGATTCATCTTACTTTTAATTGATTAGTTGAAAACATTCTATAAATATCATATGAGATTACTAGGGTCTAAAAAGCCAATTTTTACTTTTTTTGTACAAATGTAGTTTATTATAGGAGGTGTGTGCAATTAGTTACCAACAGTAAAAACATAATTGATTGTTATTTCCCTAACACCTCCCAGTCTGTGATTAGTCAGACAAACAGAGAGCTGCACCCTAATCTTATATCATTGGTTAAACCAGCATTGCTGGTATAGACTAGTCAGGCGAAGTCAAAACAAAACATTTTTTTGATGTTTTGACAATGTCTCAGAGTCACGGTGATTACCAAGAACTGCTTCTACATTTTAATCTTGGTAACAAAGCAGCTCTAAAAGCTAAAATCACAACTCCAGTGTGACACTTCTGTACTGCAAACTGGGTGAGGTTTAAATCCCCTGAAGGTCGCCATCCAACTGACCTACTTTCTTCCGGTCTTTCTCACCCTCTCTGTCTCGTTTTTCCTCTTTCTTCACCTCTCCTTTCTGCCTCCTTCTGCGCCCCACAGCTAAGAGTCAAATCAACTCAGGCATGACTCCCATTCTAGACCCTCTTTCTATGAAGCCCACCATCATGGCCCCAAACCGCAGGTGGCCAACAAACTCCCAATGGAGGTTACATCCAAGAGGACGGAACACAGGATAAACAGACCGTCTCCTCCTCTCCTCGTCTTCCGCCACCCTAAACCACCATGTCATGTCTCGTATACGCAGGATCGTATTTTCGCTGGGGGTGGAAGGGTGCAGTGCCGTCTTTCCCTCGGACGAGCTGGAACCGCACAAATGGATGTGTGGTGGACACATTCGCATCGATCGACAGGATGGCAAACCCCTCCTCCCTCTCGTCACAGATGGACCGTGGCCCAGGAGCGTTTAATTAAAGAGCATGTGAGAACAGCTCCCAGCTGCCACCTCCACGAAAGCTGAAACCTCACCACGGCCTCCAGCTTTGCCCTCCCTGTAGACGTGCTCATGCTAATCAAAGCCGCTTTCAGGACGCAGAACAGAAAGGACAAAATCAGAATCGCCTCTATCAGTTGCGGAAAAGGAGGCAGTCTTTCGTAGCAAAAAAAAATTGCACGTGAATATGATTAAATAATGACCAATAATATGCATAGAGGAATGGATGGGTCGTCAATCAGAAGCTTTGAATCAAGGCCACTGTGTTCTATGCAAATAGACAGCAAATGGGAAGCAGGATTTGCTGGGAGGCACTCAAAAAATAACAAGAGTCTTACGAGCCATCAGTGAAGAACACACGCAGGCATAGTGAAGCACTGCTCATTTCCGCAATCTTTCTTATTCAAATCCACCTTGATTACCCTGTAGAGGTCTAGGCTGGATGAGATGGCGATGCAAAAAAAAAAAAAAAAGTGATGGCAGGCTCTGACAAGTAGCACGGTTGCAGGAAAAGATTTCTGTCAATGGCTTATTCATATTTGGTTTGGGGAGGAAAAAATGAATCATTTTGGCTTAGATTGTCTGTCAGAGCCATTTAAGGTTTAAGATTGTTAAGGTTTGAGATGACTGCATAAATTGAGATTGTTGTTTCAATTTGCAAATCGGAATGTCAATGAACCAGCACCAAACTGTCAAGGCAAGGTTCCAATTGAAATGACGACCTTGCCTTATATTGCCTCTATCACAGTAAATAAGAACCTCATGGATGGAAATTGTCTGTAAACGGTTTAGATTTGTGAATTGCGAAGACTAAATCTATCTGAACACATTGTTTCAGTTTACAAACTGGCAATGAACGCCTAACTGCAACAATATAAATAAAAACCTTGTCTTATAATGTCCATACAATGGTGATTTAAACTGTATTGGGTATTTTAAAGATGGAGAGTTGCTGTAACCAAGTTGAAATTTGACTTGTTGCCAACCAAAGTCTGAATCAGACATCCATGTTCATTGAAAAATGAAGATCACCCATGCAGATGTTCTGATAAACAATCATATTTGCACATTTAAAGTTACACCTTTTCAATTATTTAAAGCAAAGTTTCCAGCTCTGCAATTTTTGCAGTTTCATATTGTACTAACCGATTGCAGTTGTTAGAAAGGACACCTGCTCTGTTTCCTTCCCATCATTGTATACAGCCAAGTGCCAGATGCCCGAGTCCATGTACTGTATAAAGCCCGTATCATGACTGGTGATGGGCACCAGGCTCCGCTGCTGGGCTGGAAAAGGCGGACCCTCAAGACCTGGCAAGCCTTGCGACAGGAGCCGACGACCATCCAACAGCTCCACAAAGTCAAACTGGAGACAAGGAGAGACAGACAGACCACAAACAAGCATTAGGACTGACACATGAGCCTGCAGGAGCTGATAAGACCTACACGCTG
Organism: Danio choprae; assembly: GCA_903798125.1. Taxonomy (NCBI): domain Eukaryota; kingdom Metazoa; phylum Chordata; class Actinopteri; order Cypriniformes; family Danionidae; genus Danio; species Danio choprae. The sequence goes on along the minus strand of CAIGQW010056847.1, from coordinate 1,143,741 downwards.
GAGCCAACGGCAATTGGTCTCTCAGGGCGAAAAGAGGACTAATGGTAGGTGTGAAAGGACAGTATCAGTTTATGCAAAAAAATATGCTTAACATAAAATTTTACACATCAAGTAGGTAAGGTTGTGTGTCACCTCTACAATAAAAAAATGTAATCCTATCTGAATAAATAAGACAACTATATGATAACTATATGTTCACTCACTGTTATTCCATAAGAATCCATGAAAAAAATCTCCAAACACAAACTCACTCACCACAAAACCATGGAGTTACTGAAGGGTCACAATAAAAATTTATCATCTATGAATAATTGACCTACATTTAAATATATGCATTCGTTGTTCAGTATTTGTTTATACATTTTGAATAAAATGACTTTCACCTTTCCTTGATTGTTTCTTTAAGCTGCTTGCCTTTGTTTTTAACATTTTATTTGTCTGTATGTTAATGTATGTGATTTTCAATATGAATTGCATTGAAAGTAAAAAAAAAAAAAGAATTTTCCTTCGGCTTAGTCCATTTATTCATCAGGGGTCCCCATAGCAGAATGAACTACCAACTTATCCAGCATATGTTTTACACAGCGGATACCCTACCAAAAGCAACCTAGTACTGGGAAACATCCATACACACTCATTCAAACACATACACTACGGCCAATTTAGTTTATTCAATTCACCTATAGCGTATGTCTTTGGACGGGGGAAAACAGAGCACCTGGAGGAAACCCACGCAAACACGGGGAGAACTTGCAAATTCCACACAGAATAGTGCTAACCATTAGTGCTAACCATTGAGCCACCGTGTCGCCCTGAAATTATATTAATACAATAAATAAATAAATAAATATATTTAAGAAAAACATATATATATATTTATGTTTTTCTTGTCTTTATTATTGCATAGCGGGTCTCATTTCTCATCTTAGTTTATTATCGGTGGGTCTCAATTGAAAGAGTCTATCAACCAAGGTCTTAGAGTAATTTCCAGTGACACAATACGACTGCACATATGAACCAAATCAATAGAGGGAGAGAGAGACGATCTGTGTTCGATACTGAAATTAAGTGTCTGCTTATGTCAAAGCCTTTGAGATGAATCTTTGAGACGATAATATGCCACGAAATGAAATGAAATCTAGAGGGAATATGCTTCTTCTATAACCTATTGGCAGATGAAAGGCTGGACAGATAAACTGAACTAGATAAATCATATCTTATTTAATTATTTAAGCCCCAAAAACCTTTTACGCAAGTCGAAAAATAATATTTTTTTAATGTAAGGCTGCTTTTTAATGCGTGTCATTTGTTATTAACACATTACCACTTTTAATACCAGTTTACTACGCACACACACACAAAACACAGACACACTAATTAAATAAGCGGTGTGTTTGGGGCTTAAAATGGTCTCACTAATGTTTGTGAAACATGTTTATAATATTTTTGTGAGCTTTACACACTTCAGCTTAGTCCCTTTATTCATCAGGGGTCGCCACAGAGGAATGAACCGTCACAGAGGAATGTTTTACACAGTGGATGCCCTTCCAGCCGTAACCCAGTACTGGGAAACATCCATACACTCTCATTTACACACATACACTACAGCCAATTTAGTTTATTCAGTTCACCTATAGCGCATGTCTTTGGATTGTGGGGGAAACAGGAGCACTTGGAGAAAACCCACGCAAACACTGGGAGAACATGCAAACTCCACACAGAAGTGCTAACTGGCCCAGCCGGGACTTAAACCAGCAACCTTCTTGCTGTGAGGTGACGGTGCTAAACACCGTGCCACCATGTCGCCCTTAAACACTAATCAATCAATCAATCAATCAATCAATCAATCAATGAACAGTTAATGTTTAGCACACAGTTCACAGCACACAATTCACACATACTCAATTTAGCAGTAGTTTAGTATTAATAATTAAGTAAAATAGTAAGTAGCTACTAACTTTAACTGTAGTAAAAATAGCTTAGATTCTGACCAGAAGTACTTCCCAATACTTTTGCAATCATTTACCCCACAGACATTATAAAAGCAAACATTTTCAGATGAAATTCTGTGCAAATACTGAGAGCAGAAAATATGAAAAAATAGCATTTAGCAGTTAGCATGCCTGTTTTCATTTAATACAGCTGGTATTAATTAGAGCCAGAACAGCCTTCTGATATCATTGCAGTTGTGTTAAGTTCTAAATAAGCTATCCAAATTAATGTTACCAAAATTAGAAACTAGCTTACATACTTACATATTATGTCTAGTGGTTTTGATTCAGCCAAGAAAAGCATCAACAATAGCAACTTTTTTTTCAACAGTGTTCAACACTTACTGGTTAGCATACTGTACAGTGCACATTCCATTTATAACAAGTGACTGATTCTGGTCAGAACAGTCTATTATCACTTTCCAGTTCATGTGCTTACTATGCTGCATTTTAGACAACTCAAAAGTACTGTTGGATTTTTCTTATACTCCTTACTTGGAAATAATGTCTAGATGCAAAAACCCTGACCTCAGCAAAACACATCATTTGACATCACTTCACACATGGCCGCTAATTCTGCTTCAACAAGATTAACGTGGAACTACCTTGCAGTATGTGACACATAAAAAATAATATTTCAAGCATTTTTACAGAATTTTACACAATTACAGAATTTTACACAATTCAGCATGTAATTAGGTAATAAATTGTGTAAAAACGTAAACATGTCAGCATGTTTGTGGTTAGCAATTAACATGCGTGCTCCATTTACAACAAGTGGTTTTGAAACTACTCAGAACAGTATTCCAATTGCTTTACAATGGTCTCTAAATCCACAGATACTATGCAATTCAGCACTAAAAACATGGTTAACAAGCATGTTCTTTTAAAGTTTTAATTCTGGCTTAATTCTCCTGATCTTCACTCTTCTGCCTATATTTTATGCCATCTATTTCTACTTTTACTTAAAATGGCTCAAATCAATAAATACTCACATTTTACATGAAATGGATAGATCACCTAAAATCAAAATGTCCTCGCCATTTACTCACGCTTAAGTGGTTCTAAACCTTTATGAATTTCTTTCTTCTGTTGAACACAAAACAATATAGTCTGAGGAATGTTGTTAAAAGCATCAATTGACATCCAATGTAGTAACAAAATATACTATGAAAGTCAATGGTGGATTTATCCCCTGCATTCTTCACTATGTCTTCCTTTTTGTTCAACAGATGAAAGAAACTCTGGTTTGGAACATGTGAAAGATGAGCACATGATGATTTGCATGAACTATCCCTTTAAAGAAATAAAAAACTGACCTGTGTGTGTGACGGTGGCAGTCCTCTCCTCCCGTAGATCCCCACCAAGGCATCTTTACTAAGGGACACATTGAATTTGAGGTACATGGGGTGATCAATAAAGACCTGCGACCTCCAGAAGATTCCAGGCGGGATCAGCTGAGCCACTTTGCGGCCCACGTCTATCTCGCCCATGTCTATGAAGCTGTCCTCCGGGAAGAAGCCATCTAGTTTACCTGTGGAAAATGAGATCTATCAGTCAGCCGGACACCTCATAAATCTACCATATGGTGCGAGGAGAGGGTCAGCGTAAAGGGTGAACGGCCCTCTTGCTGATTTTTCATCACATCAGGGAAAAACCACTGACCATAAAGAACTTCCCAATGCAGGTACTAAAATTCAACATTTTGAGTGACAAAATATTTGTTTTCATATGGCTAATTTCTCAAACAACCTCAAATTAAACTAATAAAGCAAGAATCAGCAGGTTATTAAGTTAAGAACTGCAAAAATATTTTGTATAACACATTTTCTGAAATAATACGTTTAACTAATAGCTTTATTAATTGCTTTGTATGTACACTAATATAACAGAAAATCTAAACAATGGATCAAAATGTTTGTTTAATTTTATTTTTGACATGTTAAAAGGTTTTTACAGATTAAATTTTTGCAAATCTCTTTTCATCACGTGAACATCTTCAAAAAAAAGAATGAATGAATGTGTCATGATCACCAGCGATCTAACCTTTATAGATCGCTGGGATTCATTCACTTTGAGTTAATCTCGTCACCATATGGACAACAACTCCCTGCATACACCTCGCACACACTGGTTCCTAATTTTATATTGATTACACACACAGCCGGAGGATTGTTATGAACTGATTACATGGACTTTAAAAACAGCACTCATCAGGGCTGAGTCTTGTTTATCTATTTCAGTGAGCATTATGACACGTTTTCCTTGCCTTGCTTAGCTGTGTTAGACCCTTGCTTTGTTTCGTTGTTTACGTAGTTTGCCGCCTGGACCGATCTCTTTGCCTGTGACCCAACTACTCTTTTTACTTGACCTGTATGTACCCGATTGCTCCTGTGTTGGACCTTTGCTTGCCTGACCATTCCTTGTTGAATAAATACTGCATTTGGATCCTCAACTTCAGCATCCTCACATTACAAAATGAAAAAAATATATATATGTCAAATTAAGTTCTGTTGCACATATCCCTCTCTAAAAACATCTGTGAAAATTGGTGTATGTATATCTAGGTTGACTATTATAGCTTAGTGTAAGAAAAAGATAAATCATATTATTTTAGAAAACGGCCAGTAAAAATATGTATTGCAATTAAAATCTCAATACATAAATTGATGAAGTATGAAACAATAAGCATGTTTTCAATGTTTTCTTTTCCTTAAATTGAAAAATGGACATCTGCAAAAGTATGTTTATGTTTCCACTTACAAAATGGTGATTAACATATTTGTTTAACTTTCTGAATCCTCAGTTATTTACTCATTCAAATAGTTTTGAGGCAGTTTCTCCCTTGTGTCCTGAAGGAAAACGCCCCCCTGCACCTAATGTGGATGTACCTCCTCATTGGACCCAGAGGAGACGGCAACATCTGCTTGCTCAGGTTGACTGGCCAATTTCCACAGTCATGGCGACAAAAGCAGACATCCTTGCAAAGAGAGCCCAAAGGACTCTCCGAGTGCGTTCGCGATGGGCTACACGCGCTACAGCAGATGGCAGTCTCCTCCAAAGTCAATCATTTGCAATGTGCTATATGTGGAGAGACAGGACACGGTTTCCCGTCTTACAATTTATCGCCTTCATATAACGCATTACCACATCAGTCGCAATTACACGTCTTGAGTTATGCCGCATTTTGTCATGGGCTGAACTTGCGAAACTACGAACTTTAGAAACATCAAGTAAAAAAAAAAGAAAGAAAAACTATTATTTATTCTAACTATTATTAACTAACTGACCTTCCCATTACTATAGCCATCCATTTGTCTATTACTATAATTAATTGTATGGATGGATGGATGGATGGATGGATGGAAGGATCTGAGGCAAACAAACAAAAATAAATAAATAAATAAAAGAAGCAATAAAAACTGAAATATGGATATATCTAGTAACCAATAGACTTATAATTAAAATAACACTAATAATTAATAATAGTAAGTAAATAACTAAATGAATAAATTAATTTGAATGAATGAATGTGTCTGATTAATCTATTTCTGATAGAAATATATAAAACATACAACAACAATAATAAAATAAAAAAAGAATAAATAAATTAATACTACTACTACTACTTCTAATAATAATAATGAACGAATAAATGAATGAATGAATGAAAGGTGGCACAGTTGCTCAGTGGTTAGCACTGTCACCTCACAGCAAGAAGGTCGCTGGTTCGAGTCCTGGCTAAGTCAGTTGGCATTTCTGTGTGGAGTTTGCATGTTCTCCCCGTGTTTGCGTGGGTTTCCTCTGGGTGCTCCGGTTTCCCCAACAGTCCAAAGACATGCGATATAAGTGAATTTAAGAAACTAAATTGGCCGTAGTGTATGTGTGTGAATGTGAGAGTGTATGGCTGTTTCCTAGTACTTGGTTGCAGTTGGAAGGGCATCCGCTGAATAAAATATATGCTGGATAAGTTCATTCCACTGTGGTGACCCCTGATGAATAAAGGGACTAAGCTGAATGAAAATGTATGAATGATTAAACGAACAAACGAACGAACGAACGAATGATTGAAAGAACGAACAAACAAACAAACGAACGAACATGTTTGCGAGATCTTTTTCTAATGGATGGCACATTTTACTAGTGTTTTTGCTGTTGTTAATTATGAGATGAAATCAGATTCCACCCCACAGATGGCCAATCCTCATGCCCGCAGAGTGAGTTAATACCGTCATCCTCCCCTGCAAATCAGAACCAACCAGATGAAAAGTCTCCGAATGCATGAATGCACTTTCCAGATAACATGTTTATGGGTAATTGAACTGATGACTAGAAGGCGCAACATTTAGCTGGTCAGAAATCCTCTCTGGTACAGTGTTTATTTAAGTTAATGCCAGGGATGTGCCGCACAGTGACACCAGATTGATTCGTTGTGTTCTTGATGACAATGTTACTCTGACAGTCCGAATTAAAAAGCCCGACCTATCGATTTCCCCTCAGCCACAGATGTCACTCAAGCGGAGACTCTGTGTTTGTGGTTTCGCTTGCTCCTACTCTGCCAGCCGCTAAATGAAAAAAGACGTCTCACTGACTCATCTATATGGTAATGGTCTGATCTCCCACCTTTTGTCCGAAGCCTGTGGCAAATCAAATGGCTAAATATGGCTTGTGTGTGTGTGTGTATGCTGAGAAGTGAACTTTTGCTACTGTACAAACTTCCGTCTTCATGGCCAGGGGGGGTTGTGTCTGCTTTCTTCCGCTGCCAGAAAAACTCTTGTCCAGTCTTGGAGATGAAAGGAAAGCATGGCTTTTTGGATGGAGCAACTTCTAATCTGCCTTGAGCCCCTGGATACTCAATCCCTAAAGCTGTGCCATTCCTTCTTCCAGGAGCAAATAATACCCTTCCCATTTTCCCTGCAACTCTGGGTGGATTGTAATGCAGATCTCATGGCGAGCGACTGAGACTGGTCACAGCGTGGAGCTGGCTGACAAATAATCCTGGATCTTGAGGTCTTTGAAAATCAAAAATAAGACGTTATAATACTGGCCGGCGCAGAGCGAAATTAGCGGGAGATGAGTTCATGCGAATCTGGCAGGAAATTAGCTTGAAATGTTGGAATGTGTTGTCGGATATGAGATGACTGAAGGGCATGAGTTCAAACGCTTGGCCAAAAAAAAAAAAAGAAAGAAAAAAGGGTCTAAGGTTAATCAAGGCTGGAAGAATAAAAAAAAATAATAAATTTGACTAAACTTCTTGAGCTGCTGCCTTTCACATCAAGGCTGCTATTTACTCTTTTTGACAAATCCCAAAAGAATTCAAGATAAAGTCAACATGGGATTGCATATTCATGAAGCGAAATATGTAAACAAGAAAATGTAGGGAAGAACTTGATTTCATCCACTGGGAATTGCTTGAACATATAGTAGGAAGTCTGTTCATACAAAGAATGATGACTGCGATGATAACAATAGTTTTAATAATCATTCTATCAGAATAAGGAAGTCCACATGACAACTAGCAAAATGATTGGAATCAGCTCAGACTTATGTTCTTTCAGCTGATGAATATAATAATAATAATAATAATAATAATAATAATAATAATAATAATAATAATAATAATAATAATAATAATAATTAACATAATAATTAACATAATAATAATAATAATAATAATAATAATAATAATAATAATAATAATAATAATAATAAAAACATTGAGAGCCAATCAGAATCCATCCTGGTTTAATGATCTTAAATGTGAAAATAAACACATTGATAGCACATTATTATACTGTGTTGATAATAAACAGATTATGTTGATGCGAATGCTAATATATAGTGTTATTGTTGATGTAGACGGTCGTTAAACAGTTTAAAAAAGAGGACCAATTTAAATACAGGAACTCATTTTCTGGGGACTAAATTACCTCTTATTTCAATGGATCTCCATCTAACCCAGCACAATGGGTACTTTCAGTTGATTAGCCAACAGTAGGACAACTGTAAATGCACAGTTGACACATACTAAAAAATGAACAAACACAAATATGGATAACGGTGATTAGGGCCTTATGCACTAGAAGATGTTTTTCCACAGTTCCTAGAACTAGATGTACATGCTTGGTGTTCAGTTTGTCCAGCTTACATGTAGGTTTTTACAGGGTTGGGTGGCTAGTTCCTATAACTAAGTTATAGAAACCTGTAACTATCTGGGGCTAAAAGCCCTATTGATTGATCGATGCAGAAGTCAATAATTCGTTTTTTTTTTCTAAATCCTTCAGCTGTTTACATTAATGCTTAAACTATTACTCTTACTTCAAGTCAGAGTTCCTATTAAGGTGTAGATGAAATGAGGAGGTGGCTAGTTCCTATAACTATCCAGTGTAGCCCCTACACTGTTTATTTTTTATGTTGTTCCAAACACAAAATAAATTTGTTCATCTTTAGAACACAAATTAGTATATTATTAATCCAAAAAAAAAGTTCCTTTTAATTTGTTCAGTTTAAAATGTTTGTAAAATAAAATAAAATAAAATAAAAATAAAACAAAAATAAAATAAAATAAAATTTTAGTCTAGGACTTCTAAAGAAAAACACTTGTTTCATATGATGGATACATTTATTTTTGACTTTTATTCACACACACAAAAAAAATAAATAAAAAGATCAGTAAACATAAACAAAAGCTCAAACATGCCTGCTTGACACAAGAATGAACCTCAATGTTTCTCATATTCAAGCACACATGCTTAAGCTTCAGTGACCAAATCTAAATCTGCTGTAAACTTTGCTTGCTGGTCATTTTTTATTGTGAAAATTTTTTTTTACTTTGTTTTAATTTAATTAAATTACTATTATTCTTTCTGTCGTTTGTTAACATATCTAAGTGTTTTGGGTTTATTGAAGTCACATAAACAGCTCAGATTTTTAAAAAAAATTCTATATACTGCATAATATACATTTTCTGGAGTTGAAACAACAAGAAGAAAAGTAAACGAGGACAGAATTGTATTTTTTGGGATTGAAGTTACACTTTAGAGCCAAGTCTGAAAGCAAATAACTTTCAACAATATATTTACAATTCTACAATGAAGCCACATTTGAAAAGTACTGAATTAAAAGCATAATCTTTGGACATACCCTCGTCCCTGCCTCCTCGATCTGGAAACTCTAGACCTGTGTTACCCAGAGGCGGCAGACCCTGATCTGTGGGCAGATGTAGGCCACTGGTGTTGTCCTCCGTCAGCTGATATATCTGCCTCTGCACCGGTTGCAAATGCCAGTTGAGTCCGAAGAGGTGCATGGCTGTGGAGAAAAGAACAGCGGCAGATGGTAAATTTATGTGTGCTGGAGCAGTGATTACTGAGCTTGTGCCTTGGTGTACATTATTGTAATTAAATTAGATTCACAAAGGAATACTATAGACACTGCGTCAGAAAATTAACATCCTGAAGGCTGCAGGGTAATTAAACCGACGCTGTATGAAAACAAATGTCTTTTGATTTGATTAATCTTTGACAGGTTAAGAGCACCGATAGAACCAAAGCAGATCACAGTTTCATTTGCAAATTGTTGTCAATGACATTATTCTCACTTTAATGTTTATAAATTATTTGATCATCAATGTTGCATTTATGTTATATTGAAGTGTAAAAAATCTATATAATATTATTATAATTTAAATGATATATTATCTATATTTATTTACAGTTGAATGCAAAATTATTAGTCCTCTGTGAAATTGTAAATCTTTTTCAAATATTTCCGATATGCTTTTTAAGAGAGCAAGGAGATATTAACAGTAATTCATATTACATATTTTCTCCAGTAGAAAGTATTATTTCATTTATTTAAGCAGTTTTTCATTTTTTATAAAATGTTATTGAGGACATTTTTTTAGCCCCCTTAATATTTTGTTTTGTTTTCATTGTCTAAAGAACAAACCACAGTTCAATAACTTGCCTAATTAACATAACTTGCCTAGTTAACCTAATTAACCTAGCCTTTACATTCATTTTAAGCTGGATGAATTTTTAAACTAGTAAAATAGTATGTATTGTCATGGCAAAACCAAACGAAAACTATTATCTTTAAAAATGTGTCTGTATCTCTGTTTAACAGCACTTTGAAAATAATTTTTCCTTAGTAATAATAATTGTTCCTCAAATAATTTTTCCTTATTTCGATTTTTTTGTCAGTCATATTCAGTCATTTTTTTACATTAATAATGGCAACAACTATCATTACAAATTGAGCACCAATAATACTGTGGCAGTGTGAAAACAACAAACAAAAACCACAGAAAAGAAAAAGCAAGTAACCACCCTGGGAAAGGAAAAAAAAAAAGTTTAGACAACAAAAAGAAAATTCGGAGCCCACAGGGCAACTTTTCTTTTCATGCCCATTAGCTTACTAACCCCCCCATGGCTAAAGAGACAAGGAAATGATCAAGTCAGCAAGAACACAACAAGAGTTACGGGTGAATGCATTAGCAGTACCAGAAGACAAGGCGATATTTCACAAGGTCAACAAAAGAAGCAACCGTTGCGATGAACTCTGATGGCGCAGTGAACAGGGAAGGAGGGGCAAGGCATGATGGATCACCAGGACGAGAATGGTCAGGACCAGCTTAGCCAGGCAAAACCTTGTCCGGGAAGTCTTCGGTCAGCAGATAAAATGCCAACAAAAGGCCTTGGAGCTCTTTCTTACTTCATTTGAATGGAAGTTCCAAGCACAGGGTGTAAATAACCAAGCAATTCAATTAAGAGCGTAAAGCAGGAACATGGGATGCATACTAATTCACACTAAAAGTATATACTTTAAGGGCAAATGGAAAGTGCACATTTCTGAGTAAGCATTAAGACAGTATGCCATATAAATCATTTAACAAATTATTATAAATTAACTATTGTGCCTTAATCAATATGGTTATGTAATAAGTAACCTTATTGTAGTTGATTGATTTTCCTTTTTTTTTTTTTACATTAATTTATTTATTGCTTGTTTGTTTGTATCTGGTGTTAAATAGTTGTTTTAGATTCTTGTGAACCACACGTGTCAGAATGAATTGTCCAGAGAGGATTAACAAAGTTAACTAAGCTAAGCTAAACTAAGCTAAACTAAACTAAACTAAACTAAACTAAACTAAACTAAACTAAATAGTAGGGTTCACTAGCACAAATTTAAAAACGCACTGGATTTTTAAAAGCATTTTAGACCTACTAAAAATGAAAACACTGTTTTAGTGATTAATGCTATATATGCTATAAGCTACCTCTCATCAGACCTGTCTTCCCCTGTAATGTGTAATGGTCGGGGGGGGTTCAATTTCGCTACATGTAAAAATGTATGTGACAAATAAAAGCTTCATTATCATCATCATCATCATCATCATCATCATATTCTATATGTAAATAATAACATCATTGTGATTGTTTGGTACAACAAAAAGTAAAGAAAATCCAGTAACACTTTAGTTTAAGCAACAATTCTCACTATTAACTACTGGTTTATTACCTGTCTAGTATTAATACATTAACTGTTTATTTATTACTTATAAAGTATGATTATATTCTACATCCAAAATCCAATCCAATACCTAAACCCAACTATTATCTTACTAACTATTAATAATCAGCTAATCATTAGTTTACTGAGGTAAAAGTCTTAGTTAATGGCATGTTAATAGCGAGAATTGCACATTGAAATAAAGTGCAACCCTTGCAAACCGTGGAAGGGAATGTGGGTAATTTCAGCCATGATTCAAAAATAGCATTGCATCCAGGCACTGTTGGCATACTAATACCAATGCAGTATGACTCGGGATATGATAATCGTACAATGCATCCTATAGTCGTGATAGCAGGCATATTGGGATGCAACCAGAGTATGTAAGACAACTGCTGCCGGCACAAACTATGGTGGACTACGGCTGTGTCAGAGTAGATAAAATAAATGATCTTGAGCCTTGTCTCTTTCCTATGCTCCATTTCTCTCCCTACGTGTGCTCCCATTTCTCCTTCATAAGTACAGAGCTAGTTTCAAATTGCACAAGTGGCTTTCTCTGCCATTCTCTTGACAACCTGTAGTGACAATTCAGGGCTAAAATTACTTTTCCGCTCCACTCAATATCTCAGAGAGGTGACTATGAATTTGTTTTGTGTGGCTGCAAATATCTTGTCTCAATCAGGGTGAGAAAAGGTCTAAATGAATGATTTATTATTCTGTCAAAACATTTGTGAGGGAAACATATATAGCTGGAATAATTGCCAGACCCCCACCAATCTTGATGCTTGTCTTACAGAAAGCTAGATTCAGTGAAGACAACAGAGAAAAAGAAGAAATGCTTACACTGAATCTTGATGTTTGTGTAACAGAATGCTACAATTATTCAGCAGATTTTTAGAAGACCAGTAGAAGAACAGTACAGTATCATTTCAGATTACTGTAGGAGTTTACACCAAACTGAGTCAATGTTTTTAAAGGTACTATATGTAAATGTTTGATTCTTCTAAAGCATTAAAATACTCTGGGAAATTAATTTTAGTCATGAAGGCTGCCTTAATGTATCCGGACCCGGCTGCAAATGCAACCTCCACAGGACAGTAGCAGCCTTCGAAATGAGATTCAGATCCACATGGCATGTTCTTTAATTTGCAAACAACACAAATATTACAAACATTAACATTAGCTGATCAGTTTACAGTGTAGGTCTTGATCATCAGGCATGCCTGCCCCTGTTTGTGTCATTAATCTGGCAACATGCGTGTTTGTCAAACTGGAGGGGGAGGGGCCAGGTGGGGAAAAAAAAAACTCTGTGATATTAAGTTTTTTGACTGCAATACCTAGTTCAATCCTCATATGTACCGTTAAATAACATTGGATGTCTTGCCCTTTGTAGGTACATAAATTGCTTTGGCTAAAACCATGTAAAACTGCAGAAAGAACATTATTTGAAACAGACATAGTGGTTGGTGGGGAAAAGGGGGCTCGTGAGTACGTCACTTTCATTATCAATAATGAATCCAAGAGAGCAATGCATCACTGAGCAGTGGCTGATTGGTTGGAGTGGTGTTTACAGAGGAAAAGATGTGCCTGAATTAATTTTCAAAGAAAAGAAAAGAGCTTTGTCTAATTGTTTTAGTGGATCTTTGGTTGGATATACTTTGTCCTGCTTTACATGTTGTAAAATCAATGATCCCTAAGATTCTGCAAAGATGTGCTTGCCCTAGCTTAACCAGAAGCATCAAATTGGCAGTTTTAAAAGCCCAACGAATGGCTCAGAGACTGTGGATCAAACTAGTCATGACAAATGAAGAGTTCTGCTTCGCATCCCTTTACACATTTGGTCATTAATTAAGGGATTATTACATGGTAGCAACCCCACATTTACAAAACCGTGAAAAGTGGCCAAAAAAACGATGAAGCCTTTGACAGCCGTCACCACGCCGGATGAGAGTGGCCATCCTCCAGCTTACTCAATCAATAGCCATTTGGAAAATTGCAGGGAGCGCATTTTGTTGATTGCATTCCTTCATTCCTTTAGATTTGGGCATTCCTGAAAAAAAGGTCTGAATGTTGTCGTTACCTTTGCGAGAGAGCATTTGTTGAGGCGATAAAAAGTCGTGGCTGTCTAGAGAGACAATATAAATGCAAACGACCGGGTGCCTCCGCCTCCTTCAGTACCGCTGGAATTGACTATGTCAAAGGCGGACAGACGCACTACGAGACAGATGGCTCGGTTTGTCATCACCCAAGATCAAGTAAGGCATTCCTCTAGCTCTCTCTTATTTTCTGCAGCACACCGGCTGATTTGTGGCTCTGTGGGTGGAAGCGGAAAGTGCTGTCTGCGCATGCGCACAGGGGGTGGACAAACGAATAAAAGCCATCTAGGTGTCATTTTAAATGTCCAAGTAATTGCTCCATCAAGGGGCCCATCTTCAATCTAGACCCTTTTATAACTTCTCCTGTCTAGCTCTGATGTAAAATACCTCACACTTTTTGGCTACCCCCCGCTACCCAACCTCATTATGATTTATGTCTGAGCTGTTCCAGTATCTATGATTTTTGAGAGTGCGTTGGAAAGAGTCCAGCTTATAAAAAATGTTTCTCAACCTCGCCCAAACTCTTCCATCATCCAAATTCACTCTTTTTCTTTCTCTCTTTCAGCTGTCAGCCACGCTCCCTGAGTAGGGAGCAAAGCAGGGACAGGTGGAAGCGGTCTAAGTTAGCAGTTTTTTTTAATGAGGGTCCCGCTGGAATGGCAAGTAGAAAGGCCCCATGACCTGTTGAGAGTAAAATGGCAGCAGTGCTGAAATGCAAGCCTGGACACACACAGCATCCATGCAATCTTTGTTTTGGCAGGCCACTTTGGCAGATCCGTGCAAGCCAATTAGGAAGCAGAAAGCTTGAACAAACTACTGCTTCAGTCTGAGAGTAACACAAGGCTCATTACTGTTCTACTTCTGTGTTTCAAACCTTTGCAACACCTCCTGAGAAACAGACAACAACAAAAGATGCCATCCATCCATTTACTTACAAAAAGGTATTATCCCGGGTCAAAAAAAAGAGGACAATGCTGGGATCTGAGGGGCAGCATAATCCTGGGTTGAGAAATGCCATCTCTTGCTCATCCGTCATAGAATGGACAGGGCACATTAACAAGCATATGGTTAATTAATTCCCCTTAGACACTTGAATGGATGAGCCTTGAACACGACATCTCTCAGTCCTCTCATTAGCCGTCTAATTACTCTGACACCCCTCCTGCAGGGATCCTGGGGTGCAAGATCTTTGCCACTTCTTGGGAGGGATATTTAATATCAGACTATGGAATCTTTACCTGGAAGCTTGGAATCCTCAACCAAGAAACAAAACAGTCTGAAGGTAGATGGAAAGGAAGATGTGGAGATAATGGACACCACTTTTGCAAATGGAAGTGACAAAAACAAAATAACAGGTTTGAGCATTGTCTGACATAGTGAAATTAGAATGTGGAGAGTTTACAAGACATTACAATGGAAGGTTGCTGAGCGACACTACTTGACACTACAGTGAAGAGTTTCTGCTCGCAGAAATGTGACTATAATTCATCTTAAATGATTTCTGTTACTTGTTTGCTTACTTGCTTTGAGCACAGATGGATTTTAAGCCCTTAAAAACACACATAGGTGTCAAATCAATCTGCAGACAAATCAGTGAGACCTTGGAGAGCACTCCTGAGTGTTAAGTTTCCCTAGTGAAGAGTGCTTTATCTTTTCACAAAAACTCCCAGTGGAATTTCCTTGTCTCTGTGTCCTTCTCTGGTCTCACTTCAAGTTCAGACGCTTGACTATAAATTAGAAGCAGCGAAATGCACATCATCAGCAAGTTAGTAGATCAAAAAGTCTAAACCATTTTTCACTTTCACACTGAAGCTTAGAGAAATCTGCCAGGAGTGAAAAATATCTACTCTGGTTAAGGTGTGTATAAAATCTGACCACAGAAAATGTACTTTCAAAGATATAATAGCTTTAATTCAGCAGTTGCCAACTTAAAGGACAACTATTTATCCACAGTAATACTATAGCAATTGCAGAGAATGTTCCCCAGGACAACCTGGTGCCAAGAGTCATGCCCTAACTTCTGTGGCCTAACTTTATAGTTAAAGGTTCATTCATATTTAGGTTAAATAAAAGTCTTTTAAAATTTAGGTTACCACACGCTAACCCAAACCCACTAACTATGCAAGTCTAAACACCACCCAGTACTTTCAATCCCAGAACACCAATCCCTGAGTATCTTGATTTATGCCATGTCAGATAAACCTGAAAATGCACTGAGCTGGTTGTAACTCTAAGATGTAAAAAGACAGAAAACAAAAACATGGCATTTCAAAGTCAATCGACAATTTGAGTGAGTGTCTTATGACTATGACAGAGGTTGCATGTTGGGCGGTACAATGAGGGCCCAGCACGCAAAGAAATGAACACAGAGGGAAGCTGATGACCTTCAGATGCCGAGGACATAATGACCTTCTTAATGAGCATGCCACCACTGAGAAAATGGCACATGGCTCCCAATTTCTGCGATCTCACTCCTTTTCAGGAAGCAGTTCTTGCTAACTACACAGAAAAAAAAGAATAGAGGGAAA
Organism: Danio choprae; assembly: GCA_903798125.1. Lineage (NCBI taxonomy): Eukaryota > Metazoa > Chordata > Actinopteri > Cypriniformes > Danionidae > Danio > Danio choprae. Next base: position 1,127,616 of record CAIGQW010056847.1, on the reverse strand, counting down.
TGGCAAACTATGCGGCAAGTCAAAAACATCTGTCAGGAGGTTTAATTGGGTTCATTAGACAACACAGCAAGAGTTTCCAATTACAGGCCTAGATAATTAATTGCACTTGAAATTAAATATATTTTCTCATCAGCTTTTAATTAAACGTGACCCCTTGTTGTTGATTGAATCCCAGATTCTTAGGGTGAGCTGTGGTTTCATGCGTGTTTACCTGAGGTGCAGAGGGAGATGAGCTTGATTTTGGAAGAGGGTTAGGATGGGGTGGGGTGTCTGTAATTACATGAAGTGATTTAGATACATCAGCTTGGTGGGCTTTACAAGGCTCCTAACAAGGTCAGAGCTTAACTAGCCTTCGAGTTAACTCGGGAATAACTTCATTAAGCACAGTGCTTAGGCATTTTATGTGGACAATATGATCAAGTTTTGTTCTGGAATCTAGTGAGCTGCTGCCTTTTAAGAAGTTATATTTAAAGATAGTATTTTAAAGAGTGAAAAAGAATACTCTATCTACATTAAAGGTGCTGTATGTAAGTTTTTGACTCTTCTAAAGCATAAAAATACCATAATATGTTTGCAAATATTTAAGAAACATGCCAAGTGAACATACTTCTAAAAAAAAAATCTAAAAAAACAATGCTGAAGTCAGATATTCTGCTTTGAAAATGTGCTTTCCGTGCCGGAACGCTGTCTTTGTTTTGGTCATTTTAACCTGCCCACTGACACTTTAGCCAATTATATTTTAGTATCCCCGGTTGCCGTGGTGAAAAAAACGCGTATTTTATGTATTCATTCAGAAAGGCTTTGAAAGCATGCATCCATGACCGAAATGCAACCTCTGGTGGACAGAAGCAGACTCCGAAATGAGACGCAGATTCAGAGTTTTAGATGAGGTTATTAATTAGCAAATAATAAAATGGCATTCAAACTCACATTTTTAGCATTTAACACTGAATAAAGCACATGAGGTTTACCTGAGGTGATCATTGTCATAGTTTTCTGTTGTTCACCTGTGAGAAATAGAAGCTGTTTCTAATATATTAATTCGAGGTGTTGGTTAAGACAAAAACTCCTTTTAATATGGAAAATATTTATTCTATCGGGTGCTGCTGCAGAAGAACACGTTTTAAATCCCTCGCTCCTGTCCTCAATCTGGCAACCTGCGTTTGCATTTGTTTTGATCCAGGACTGCAATATCTAGTTCAACCACTGGGTGTCAAACTTACATACTGCACATTTAAGCAATTGGCGATTCTACAGAACACAAAGATGAATTGTATAGAAGGCATGACTCACAGTTGATAAAAGACTAAATGATAAATAACCAAATGAGCCTATAATGCATTCCATGCCAAACATACATAAAGAAGATAAATTAAACAAATAGGGAAACAATGCACAAACATTTCTCACAATGCACTCAACTGCAGAATTGAGCATAATGAGGCTTCTTTGACAACAGCATAATCTTGCTGCCTGCTGTTTACTGTTTGAAACAAAGATGTTTGCACCTGGAACACATCTACGGAGGGGCATAGATGCAAAACTCTTTCCTGGAGGAGCTTTACTTTCATTGGGCCTCAATCTAGGTAGAAAACCTACTAGTTCTTGGAAGTCCTCAGCATCCTAATGATTACTCTAGTAATTTAAAATGTTTGGTCCTGTTTTATATTAAGTAGCATTTATTACTATGTACTTTAAATGTAATTAATCATTTTAAACAATGCACTTATGTGCATATATGTATTTACAATGTGCTTATATTTAAAATAATTACATCTGTAATTAATTTTTGTAATTACATTTAGAATTACACTGTTGACCCATCTCTTACACTTTAACCCACCCTTACACCTACAGTATGAACACAATAGACTGTACTTATTTTTGTACTTCAAGTACCAAGTGGTTAAGGCCACTTATTACAAATTAACACCAAATTTTCTACATACAGTAGACCACTACAAAGGTCAGTCACTTCTCACCACATAAATAGCGCGCCTCATACAAGACGTATAGTACAAGAGTAGTTTAAAATCAAGTAGGTGTATAGGCTGGTCATTAAAGTTATGAACAAAGCTGAGTAATTAGAATTACCAGCAATTCCAAATAACTGTCAGAGAATCACAGGGTAGTAATAATGAAGTTTTTTCAAGATGATTGAACGGATGGTTAGAGTTTATTTTGGTTCTACTGCAATGCATATGTATTCTCATAGCTTATACTGTGGAAAGCTGTTTATCTCTAATAATGAAGACATATCTGTGAGACCTCCATTTAGATGCACCATGTGCAAATGACTTTGCACTCAAAGTTCTTCCCCTGTATTTTCAAATTCAAAAAATATGATTTCATTCTGTGAGCTCTTTGTAACAATTTACATTCTAAGTAGATACACATTATGCAAAACCATTTCATGCTGTTCGATAAAAAAATGGGCTATACAAAAGATAACTGTTATTATTGATTTACTCTTGAAGGTCTTGGACACACTTTATTTTGAACTGTAAGAAAAGCTCTTATCTTCTTGACTATTCCACTTCTTGCATGAAATTATATAAAAAGCATAACAGAATTACTAGCAGACATCATTCTGTATTACAGTAAAGCTCGAGTATGTTCATAGACTGTGCTCAGAACTACTTTAGCAGAATATATAATACATAAATGACAGTTAAAGGCATAGTTCACCCTAAACTGAAACATATGCCATCTGTCACAAAAAGAAGATATTTTGAAGAAAGCTAGAAACCTGTAACCATTGACTTCTATAGTATTTATTTTTCCCACTATGGAAGTCTAGTTACAGGTTTTCAGCTTTCTTCAAAATACCTTGTTTTGTGTTCAACAGAATAAGGAAACTCAAGCCACTTGAGGGTAAGAAATTAGCGTTTTTGAGTGAACTATTCCTTTAAAAATTCTATGTACACACTGTTAAACTCATAAATGTTAACCAAGCAGGACAAATCTAATCAACACCAGCATGTGGTTTTCCTATATGGCTCAATCATATCTCACTTCATCTGCCGTCCATTATTGATTTGGTTCAGTGACCAAGCTGAATATAGTTGCGGGACACTGAAATTTCCCAACAATGTGAGAAATCAATAATATCCACTGTAATCTGCTGGAGCTGAGCATTTAAATGTCTGAAAAGCAAATCACATACAGCATCTTTATATGTCTCTCTGCTCTGGCACAACACGGAAACAGATCAAATTCAACACAAAAGTCTCTTTCAGTCAGACAACACATTGATAATCATCGGCAGCATAGATTCAGAGCAGCGATTAAATAACAAAAGTGTTCGTACAAATAACCCTGAATAAAAAAACAACAGAAGGTGGTTTGCTACCCCAAGTGGGTTTGGATTAGTATGGTGGTTCTGGTTTGAAGTTTTTAGATGGGTTTCTTTTTCCTGTGAGTTAGTTAACTGACTTGTTAAACCACCCAAGAAAACCAGCTAAACCACTATAAAGTGTCATTTACACTAGTGGGTTATCTTTTCAAAATGCATAAGCGTCGTTACAGTTAAGCCTGACGTCCAGAGACACACACACACACACACACACACACACACACACAC
>CAIGQW010056847.1:1096823-1115407 GCA_903798125.1 Danio choprae | reverse complement strand
ATAAAAACAATCAAGATAAAATGACTATTGGTTTGTATTGAAGCAGTCCACATTTGCTCCTCTGCAAAACCCAATTTCAGTGAAATCATAATGCAGTAAGGGAAGTGCTAGATTAATTGAAGTGTATTTGATATATAGAAGTGTGTATTAGAACACATATACAAAGTCATTTCTTAGCTTAAGGTGTTTGTCAAAATCATCAAATACAGGCAATTGCTTGGTGATTATGTGGTAACACTTTACTTGAAGGGGTGTTCATAATACTGTCATGAAACCTTTATAATCATGACACGTCATGACTGTGAATGAGCTTTATGTATGCTTATGACAACTATTATTAAGTGTAATTTGCTCAGTTAACAAATACATCACACCCAGTATTTATCTTGGTTATGGCAACTTGACATTACCAAGACAACATAACTTGTCATAAATCTGTCATAAACATGATTGTCATGAGGCATTATAATTGTCATTTTGTTTGTTTGCTTCATGTTGACATTAAAGGCTGCAATATACTTGCAATATATATATATACATTTTACATGTTTTATTTAGAGGTAAAAATTATTTGGATGCATTTAGATAAAAATGTAAATGTGCTACAATTTTTCCACACAATTACAAAATAAACATAAAACTAAAATGATAGTGGCAGTGGTATTTTCATTTATTTATTTATTTTTTACACTGCCCCAGTTTGACATTATTTTTCAATGACATTGCCCCAGTTTGTTTTTTTATTTACCTCAAAAATATATTGGAGGCATTTAATTTTTAATGAAATTCACCCATTATAAAAACCTTTGCTTTAACTGTGCAGTTCTGTCAGTAAATCTCTACAGTTTCGAGATGCGAGATCTGGGATATACAGATGCTCCTAGCACAAAGCCTGAAAAGCTGAAAACTTTTGCAGCAGCTGAAATAAATAAAAGCCTTTTGGGTTGTTGGCTGGGTTGAGCAGTGCAGGAGGTGGAGGTAACCTGAGTAATCAGTATGTATCATTTCTCTTCAGGCTGTTCTGACAGCGCTGATTTGCCTTCGCCATGCATGAGGAGCAGCCTGAGCAATGCAAACAGACATCTGAAAGGTTCTTGACTGATCTCCTCCACACAAGTGCCTCAGATAGAGGCAAACAGAGCAAGGGCTGATGGGAGATAAATAAAAACCCAAGTTTGAACCAAATTCCCCCTCCGAAACCTGGAGAAAAATTGCCCATTTATTGCATTCTTTGGGATTGTGATAATAGATCAGAAACACTGTCTGGAAAGTCGATAAAAACAAAGCTTTTCTCTTGTTGCTTAGTCACTGTTTTGAATGCATTTGGGTCTCAATTTACGTAAAACAGATTAGCTGCATGAAACTTCACGAGTGACAGACCATAAAATTATTATCAGTTTAGTCGTTCACTTCTTTAAGGTCATTCTTATTCAAATGTATGTCCATTCAGCCTATATACATAAATAGAAATGGAAAATACGGCACCTAAAATGCATATGAAATCACCCCCTATACCCTTAAACAGTGCATTATTTGACGGAGCACCTATTTGTAGTGTCTGAAACCATAGTGGACTTTGGGAAGTGCAGACTTTCAATCCCACCACAATAACGAGTGTACAACTGATGCATACAAAACAGCTAGAGAATACCGATAATGCACTGTCAGAGTTCGCACGATGTATGGATTTCTGTGTCTGACCAAAAAATGGCATCCTCATTGGAATCCTATATGTGTAAGTTTCTAAATAATGAATTATATAATTGTTAAATTCACGTGCATACATTACAGAAATCAAAATGTTTATTTCATTACAGCTCTGCACGGTTGAGTGTTTAAGCGCATAGTGTATAAGTTAATAGTATACAGTGTGTCATTTTGAATGCAACTAGGGTCTGAACAAGCACAAGCAAACTGGCATCCTCTCCAGTACTCATAATTCAAAATTATTCATTTAAGTGGACTATATTAGTGGATTAATGTAGGGAATAGTGAATGAGGGTATAGGGGGCCATTTCAGACACCACCCTGGTGTTTCTTTAGTTTTACTTTACTCTAGCTAATTGAAATATTACAAATGTTTAAAAGTTTTGATCGTTTTTTTAACAGCCATTTCATTTCTTTCAAGAAGAGACATACTTTTGGTAGGAAAATAACAGTAGAAACTTGAGTTAGTGTTATCTGTTGCTTTGGAAAATTCTGTGATGTTTGATCATATAAACTAGTTTCTCTTACTTTGCAGTGTCACATTAGCCTATATTATTTATAAATACATTTAATATTTATAAATTAAGTGATTCAAGTTATTACGTTATACAATTTTTAAGACCTAAAAACTGCTCTTTTACAAAAATGCTTCATTATTTTACAACACATGCATGTTCGATTTTAAGTCTGGACAAAAAACTATATTTCATAACAAGAATGACCCATTAAACTACCCTTTATAGTTATAGCCAGAAAAAGATTAATCAATTTTAACAGTGTAGTTAATCTCTTAAGCAGATAAACATAGCACAATACGCTTCATGCAGCCAGCATACTGTATGCATGCCTTACGGTGCATTATAAACACCTAATGTAAATTCAATCAATTCTGTCCGACAGCACAAATATATTTCATTAGGCAGTTTACCATTAGAACAACACAGCCCCATGTGTACCTGGTCTCTAGAGGAACATTGCTGTTGAGAAGCCAGTTGTCCTGGGCGTTGCTGGAGTCCTGGGCACTTGTCGGACCCTCATTGGGAGCTGAACTATCGGTGGGCGCCGGGCTTGGGTTACTGCGCTGGGTGTAGTTGCTGCGGCTCAGAGAACCGATGGAGGCGGTGTGGTGCTGACTGGGGGAGTGCGAGTGGGACAGGGGTAATGGTGGCGTTCGCAATCGTGAGTGATTCTGGAACGAGCCCTCTGAAACGAGAGAGAAACACAGCAAACAGATTAAATTACTGCATTGCTCATTACGATGTGGTATACTGACATTTATTGATTACATATTTCGGATACTACACAGTTAAATATCATCAACTGATAATGTAGCAGTACCCAAACTTTTATTTAGGAAGAGCACACAAGAACATTTTAGTAATGATAAAAACACAGCACAATGTTAATGTTCACATATATGATTTGAAATGCATTTATTGTTAACAACATTCAACCTGGAAAGCAATGGAGTGATGGTTATTTCATCATTTTTGATCAATGTTTAAGTGAGAAATATAATTCCTTTCTATGGAATAAAGAGTAATTGAGCTCATTTTAATGATCAATACTACAAAAATATTGTTGGTTTATAGTCCTCTTTTGTAAGTCACTTTACATTGAAGTGTCTGCTAAATGCATGAATTTCAACATATTTACTGTGCTAGCTATACTAAACATAAATTATGGTAAAGTTTTTATAAATAAAACATCTTTAGCACATTAGCTATATGTTTAATGAATGAAAGTGATGGTGTTCATGAATGAAAGACATCGTTAACACCTTAGCTTACAAATCAAGTGCTATACAAATGTAAACAAAACATATTTAGCATATTAGCCTAAATTTTAGTGTGTTCATGAATGTAAAGATACATGTTTAGGGCATTAGCTATCATTTTAACACAAAGTGTTCAATAATGCACATAAGATATATTTAGGGCGTTAGCCATAACTTTAACAAAATAAAGGTAAAGTTGTTTATAAATGCAAATAAATCATATTTAGCACATTAGCTACACATTTAAAGGACTCAAGTTGTTCAGAAATGTAAATAAAACATATTAAGTGGCTTTGCTACACATTTGTAATACGGAATAATTAGTTAATAAATGTAAATAAAATATCTTTAGCCCATTAGCTATATGTTTAATTAATTAAAGTGATGGTGTTCATGACTGCAAGACATCGTTAACACCTTAGCTTACAAATTAAGTTATATGCAAATGTAAACAAAACATATTTAGCACATTAGCTAAAGTTTTAGTGAGTTTATGAATGTAACTATACATGTTTAGAGCATTAGCTGTCATTTAAACACAGAAAGTGTTCAATAATGCAAATTAAACATATTTATGGCGTTAGCCATACTTTTATCAAATGAAGGTTAAATTGTTTATAAATGTAAATACATCATATTTAGCACATTAGCTATACATTTAATGGACTTAACTTGTTCAGAAATGTAAATAAAACATATTTAGTGGCTTAGTTACACATTTGTAATATAGAATAAGTTCTGAATAAAAACATATTTGGCAGATTAGCTATTTAATTTAAAGTTATATGTAACGTAAATTGTGTATATTAGCCACCCAATAACAAAATCTGTTGTTCATGTAAATAAAGCATTAGCACTAACCTGACTGTTAGCAACAGCCCAATTTATTTGTGACAGGATTACAATAAAACTACTTTATTCTTGTGTGGTAAGGGATGTCAAAACAATGTGCTAGTTTTACAAAAACTTAAAATGGCTTTGGCAGTTAAAGTTAATAAACATAATGGTCTGGTATTAGCATGTTAATGGGAGAAGTTTACTTGTGCAATAGCGATAAATAGCATTTGTCAGCGATTAGCCAAAGAAGCTGTCTTAAAAAGAGAGACTTGCACTTTACTACACTGCATCATATCCAAATAGAGCTTCAGCTTCTTCTAACAGCTGGAATCTCACAAACACTCATCAGTCAAAATACGCTGTTGACAATCTATCATTATCAAGTAGACTGAATTACCCTCATCAACCTGTTTGAAATTCACGCCGTGATCAACTGCAGTTTGTGTGGATTGGCCAGACAAGACAGTTTCAACTTCCCGACAACACAATTGTCTCCTAAAGTCACTTTGTGTCATGGCAGATGAGAGCTATCAGACAAGACATCGTGAGCGTCAGATTGTGGAAACCCAGACACACATAAAGACCCTTGTGTCCTTGTGTGCCACACAGCCATTCATTTCCATATCTGCTAAACCATTCATCAATCAATAAACTAGCGCCTCATTGCGCTAAGAACCCTTACTTAACAAGAACAAAGCAGTTTCATTTTACACCTGTCGACAACACTCAGCGGCCTCTTTACTGAGAGATTAGACTGTCGCTGAAGGTGAGAGTAGAGTTTAGAGTGTTTATGTTTATTTAAAACAGCTTTACCTTGATTTATCACTATAGCTAATTCACTATAGCTGGTTTATTTACTTCATTCGTTAACGTAGCTAACTCGCTAACGATGGTTAATCTGCACTTATGAACAACTTAGCCCACTTAAGGTGTAGTTAATTTTCAACCGATGTTTTATGTTTCCAAACTATTTGAGCCGACTAGCCTAAAGACACCCGCTAGCCTATTTCACTAAATGTGTTTGACCTTTATCCGCTAAAGGGAGAGCTAATGTGCTAAAGACATATTATATGCATACAATTATTATGAATTGCATTCATTCTTTAAAGGTATACATTATTTTATTTACAGTTCTACAGTTTTATTTTCAGTAACTTTCACACTTTGGTTTACATTTATTGATATTTTTACTTTAATTTATAGAAATGCTAATGTGTTATTATTTACATTTTTGAACACCTCATTTGATAAAAGGTATAAGCAATATGCTAAAGACATAGCATTAAACTTAGTTTGTTAGCTAATGAGTTAAACATCTTATTTGTACTTGCAAACAACTAATATTTTGAATGTATATAGTATAAATAATAATTTTTATGGTTACTAATTACATTTATGAACTTTTTTCTTTATTTGCTAAAGCTAATATGCTAAAGATGTGTCTTATTACAAATACACCATATTCAAATAGTTTGATACATCATAAGTAAATAGTTTTATACTTTTATGAACAAGTTAAATCTTTGCCAAATGCAAGCATTCTTAATTTCTGCACATCATTCCATAAACTAGATTTGTGAAAACCACATATTATAAAAACAAAACCCAAAAAATGTCCCAACTGTAGGCCTCACGGTGGTGCAGTGGGTAGCACGATCGCCTCACAGCAAGAAGGTCGCTGGTTCGAGCCTCGGCTGGGTCAGTTGGCATTTCTGTGTGGAGTTTGCATGTTCTCCCCGTGTTGGCGTGGGTTTCCTCCGGGTGCTCCGGTTTTCCCCACAGTTCCAAAGACATGCGGTATAGGTGAATTGGGTAAGCTAAATTGTCCATAGTGTATGTGTGTGAATGTGAGAGTGTATGCATGTTACCCAGTGATGGGTTGCAGCTGGAAGGGCATTCGCTGTGTAAAACATATGCTGGATAAGTTGGCGGTTCATTCCGCTGTGGCAACCCCAGATTAATAAAGGGACTAAGCCGAAAAGAAAATGAATGAATGAATGTCCCAACTGTACCATTCCTAAAATCAGACTTTTGTAAGCTAAGAAAAACAATTGCAAAAAACAAGACAAATAAACAGATTTTACATATTAATAGAGAAATTTCTCACAACTGGTTATCTGAAGTCTGACAAAAATGTTACAAATGCAGAACATTAATACCCAATAAAAAACAGAGACAGAATCTCCTAAGTACTCACACATAAATATTACAAATAAAAAAATCTACATATGACAGTCAGTCATCAGAAATGTACTCGCATATAATATATTTAATAACAAACTTATAAATTAAATATGTGAAAATCACAACTAGGGTGGCTCAGTGGTTAGCACTGTCGCCTCACAGCAAGAAGGTCGCTGGTTCGAGCCCCGACTGGGTCAGTTGATGTTTCTGTGTGGAGTTTGCATGTTCTCCCCGTGTTCGTGTGGGTTTCCTCTGGGTGCTCCTATTTCCCCTACAGTCCAAAGACATGCGGTAAAGTTGAAATGAATAAACTAAATTGACCACAGTGTGTGTATGTGTGTGAATGAGTGTTTATGGATGTTTCCCAGTACTGGGTTGCAGCTAGAAGGGTATCCGCTATGTAAAACATATGCTGGATAAGTTAGCGGTCTATTCTGCTGTGGTGACCCCTGATGAATAAAGGGACTAAGCCGAAAAAGGAAAATGAATGAATGAATGAAAATCACAACTATCAGTTCCTCCACTTTGCAAAATGATTAAGTCATTGTGAAATGTTCAGATTGTTTCTTGTTTTCATGTCTGATTTTGCTTGCCTGAACTGACCCTCACAGCAAAATTATTCTATAATAAAACTTCTATAGCACCGACACAGCAACACAGACAACAATACATGGCATTGAGAGCCAAGTAATAAGCAAACCAGAAAGAATTACTCCTAACTTCTGAATACTGCAAAAGCTGCATGCTTCGGAGGTCTTACAGGGGCTTCACACACCAAGTGACACAGTATGTTCTCTGTCGGTGGCATGTCACCGGGGTGAAGGAACGCTAGCTCTCACATTTCTCATATGACTAAATGAGCACTTTGCACCATGTGGTGAGTGCACATTTCTACTGAAGATCATTACGGGATGCGTCACTGACAGGGACCCCGTTACTTTTTTTTTATTCCCTTTCATTTTGGGCACAGGGCTGGATCATTTGTCAGAGCCAGTGACAGATGGGCCCGCACCAAGCTGCATTCCCACAATCCTACGCTACCAATTACTCAGAGCTCTGTTGCGTCTCTGAGCCAAGCTGATGATGGCCCCGATGAAACCAGATCAAAACAGACTGAGAGCTGGAAAACAGGTAAACCGTTTCCCCTGTGTAACATGTGGGGGTATCACTAGCACAGAAGCGATAAATAAAAATTTTTAAAAAAGGATAACATCAACATTACTTAAAAACTTCAGAAACCTTTCTTAGTAAATAATAGCACTACATAACTAGCAAGTAAACTAGCAAGCAAAGCAGCAAGTAGACCAATTACAACAAGTAAATACACTTGGCTGTCTACGGTTTGAATCAAAATTGCCAAATTAAGTTTACTATGGCCAATACAAAATTTGCATGTTGTGATGCTGATTCTAATGGCAAATACAATGTACCACCTGTAGTAAAAACAACTCTGTTCACCTGAACTGACGTGAAAGAGAAGAGCTGTTTTTACAGTTGTTGTTTTTTGCCACACAATGTTCTTGGAACTTTGTATGATTAAAACTGAAATCACATTTTATGTTTTGACAATCTTTTTGGTTCCTTTGAATGTCACAGAACCATTGCTGTCTATGGAGGAAGAGAGAGCTTTCAGCTTTAATCTAAAACATCTTAATTTGTGTTAAAGATGAGAGGCTGTCTCAAGGGATTGGAACGGCATGAGGGTAATTAATGACAGAATTTTCATTTTAGAGTGAACAAACTCTTTAAATATGTAAAACACAGATTTCTACAACAAAATACAAATGACCAAAATGGCTGGCATGGTAATATTGCACATTGTTTGACTTGGATTGCCACTCTGAAGAGACAAATATTCGCCAAACTGTTAAGAGGTTATAATCAAAAATAGCAGTTTTTTTGATAGGCAATCTAGGCAATCTGATTCTTAAGAATGTTGTCTCGTGCCACATTGAGGCTCAAGAAATGGTACTAATAAACACAGTGCACTTAAATACTTTAGAAAATCATGATTGTAATGTTTTTATCTATGCCTAACATCAGATGGACAGATAATCATTATTATTATAATTTTATTAATCAATCATTAAAATATTAGTGTCTGGGATCAGCAAGTTCCTGGTCCCTGACATTGTAAAGTGATTTTTAAAAGATTTGATATGAGGTATGACTGAGCAAGTGGCCATGAATAACTATTTTCTCAATTCAAAGGAGAATTTGAAAATTGGACCCGGAAACATTCCATATGTTAAAACTTACACAACTTTGCAAGTGGATATATTCATATTATTATAGTTGTTGTTTTACCATAGCAAATATACAGTAGTCAAAACATTTAATCAAGGTTGTCCTAAAACTATTCTGCAACACCCATTCTGATGTTGACTACTGTAGAATTACCACACCAGATTAATTCAAGTACTTCAGAATAGTACGTTTCAAAACCACTACTTACTATAAATTACTGTAGTGTTTATTCTTGTGGGAAATTTCTGAAGTTTCCAGAAAGCGGTTATATGGGCTGCCATAGATTCACAAACAAAAGAAGACAAAGAAAAAGGATTAGGCTACAAAAGGTACTTGGCCACTAATCAACTGAAATCTAAAAAAAATGCTCATCATAATTAAACTGTATTAGTGGACTTCCTAATGAGCATTAAAAACTGTGGCTCTTAGGAGTGTGGCATTGAACTAAAATACAACATTTTGTCAGGGAAAATAAATTATACACATACAGGCCCTCAGGTAACAACAACAGCATAAAAACTCCATTATGCATGTTATGAATGTTACAAAGTGGAATAGACTACAACAAGGTTAGGCTATGCAATTCCAACACTTCGCTAAACACGTCTAAACTCTTGCATAGTGTTTTCGGGACAGGTCTGTCATAACGTAGTTTTTATTCCCTAAACAGCAGCTGGTAAACAGAAATGCTGATGCAGCGTTCAGGGACTGGAGGTTTATTTCTATTGAAAAGCACAGAAGGTAAGGCTCATTGGGGTCCTTGAGACAATGAGCATAATAAGAAGAGAAGTCATGATTCAGCAGGAACAATTTAACGCAGTCCAGAAGGACCTGTGAGAGCGGAAGGTCTTTGATCGATCTGGTTTGCACAATTCTGTTCTCAGTTTGTTTTGCCATTAAAATATAAACCCGACAAGTCAAGGAAAAGTTCTTAGCCTTGGGATGGTGTCAAAATATTTTTCATTTATATATAGAAATTCTTTTTAGGGGGGCATTAAAAAAAATAAAGCCTAATTTGAGATTTAAAGCATTTTTGCAATACAAATATTAACGCTATGATTATTATTTCAGAAAAAAGGCATTGTGAACATTTTAAACATGGCTTATTTGGAAGATAATGGTCTTATTTAAAAGAATAATGGCCTTGTTTTATAAAAGTGATGGTTTAATTTTCTTTTGATTTTTTTTATTTATATATAAAAAATGGACATGTTTTTAGACTTCTCTCTTGAGATTAAGAATATAATAGGCCCCTAATTACTCCAGATGACACTTTGCTGGATGTAAAATTGCTTTATGATTGCAAGACAGCAAATGAATAAAACAGCAATTACAAAGGGAGACAAGCGGCTCTCTGTGGAAATCCCACAGCATATTTATGTAGATTAACAGCATGTTTTAAATGGGGGGGAGGGGTGAACTCAAAAGAGGTGCAAGAACTTTACTAAAATGTGTTAAAAAGCTAATTTGATCTGTGAGGACGTTCTTGATGAGTTTGACTCCATTTAGCAACTGATCACAGTCCAGAAATATTTCACAAGCTGTTCTCAAGCTCAATATTTACAGGCGTCAAAAGCCCATTAAAGTTGTCTGAAGTCAATATCCAAGGAAAATTGGGTTGCTCTAGTTAGGAGTGTTAGTTAAAAAGATAGGTTATCCAAAAACTGCAAAATCTGTCATCATTTACTTACCCTTTACATCAGTGGTCTCAAACTCAATTCCTGGGGGGCCACAGCTCTGCATAGTTTAGATCCAATCACTTCCAACTCACACTTGCTTAATAGTCTCTAGTAGTCCTGAACACCTTGATTAGATGGATCAGCTGTGTTTGATTAGGGTTGGAGCAAAACTGTGCAGAGCTGCAGCCCTTCAGGGAATCGAGTTTGAGACCTCTGCTTTACATGTTCCAACCCTGTTTGAGTGTCTTTTTTTTCTATTGAACACAAAATAGGTTATTTTGAAAAATATTTGAAACCTATAACCTTATTTCCTACTATAGAAGTTACAGGTTACAGTGCTTACAGGTTTTCACCTTCCTTCAAAATATCAACTTTTTTTGTTCAACAGAAAAAAGGAAACTCACTTGGAATCACTTGAGGGTGAGTAAATGGAAAGTAATTATCATTATTCATGCCTTTGTGTCACAAAGCATTGATTATTGTAATTCTTTAGAAAAAGGAATGTCTTGGGGTCAGATATCATGCCTTCAATTAGTACAAAATGCTGCTCCCAGACTTTGACTTATACAAAGAGGAGAGAGAGAGGGAATTACTCCAGTTTTGGCTTCCTTACACTGGTTACCTGTAGAATTTAGAAATTAAATTTACTTTTGATGATTTTAAAGCATTTGATGGCATTTCCCACCAAAAATATTGCTAATACTGCTTTAATTCCCTGTCAAAATACAAGAAATTTGAGATCTTCAAATCAGATGATTCTTTATGTCCCTATAATGAGATCAGAACCTAAAGGTGATAGGGACTTCTCAGTGACTGTCCCAGACTGTGGATACTTTAAAGTCTAGATTGAAAACGTTTTCAGAGTTTTAAAGTGCAATTTTTTTGTAGTTGTGCTTCAAAGCACTTTGGTCAACATTTTAAATGTGCTATAGAAATAAAATTTGCATCGTATTGTCCATTTTAGGGTAAACTACTCTTTAACCAACAAATGACAATAAAACGCCACATAATAAAACATTGCACAATTTCAACATGAAATGTGTTATTTTGAAATTCACTTGCATCACGTAGAAAGTTTATAGGCTGAGCAAAGTCTATTTTCGTGTATAGTTACGAAATAACAGTCTCACTCCTGACAGTCACACATGAGAGTGAGAACTCGTATGACACCCGATCAAATGTTGAAGGTGTGAGACTGGCTGGCTGCCAACTGAATCAAAATCCCTTCACAACACAGACAGATCATTAAATGATGTCCAGCAAACTCCAGCAGCTAAAAATAGTAAGAGTGTCCATAGATTGTCCAACACTGAACTACCTTTCTAGGTTAGTTTTTTTGATAGTAAATATCTAGAAGGCGAATATTTTTTGCTGCAGTGCGAAGAGCCGACAGCCACCCTGAGTGTTAATGGACGGTTGTGTGTCTATGGTTTTCACACTTTTTCCTCCATTCAATCATCAGTTAAGGTGTTGTTCTTAACCATTAGGAAAGACAGATACATGTGGGAATACAAGCTGTCTTCTCGAGTCTCGTATGAAGGCTAGCAGACATAGCTAACGGCGCTAAGAATCAATCATGCTCTCAAACTCATCAAGTGTGAGTAACTGACGGCCTCGCTGAAACCTTCCCACCTATTTCTAAAGAAATAAATACAGAAAACACATTTCTCTCTCTGTGTGTTCAAGAGCCTGTTGATTGGAATGCATGTGAAATCAGAAGCAAATGTGATTTCTTTGTGTAATATGTGTCATTTTTGCGTCCCCTTGGGTCCTGCAGACATATTTAAGGGTGAAACATGCAGATGGCTCTGTCTGGCACTTTGTTATCTCCATGGTAACCTCACAATGGATTATCTAAATAAAGCGATGATTCATGAGCATACTGTGTATATTTACAAAAGGTGACAATGCATTAAGAAAACAGCTGGCTGGTTGCAATTAAAAAATATGAACTGAGGCTGCAGCCTGAACATAAAGCATAAATAATCTCAGGTGAAATAGGGAGTAGAAAAAAGTCAGCAGATATGGCTTGTGTTGCCTGTTAAATCACCCTTTCGCAGTCCACTGTGATTTTTTGGTGAGTGGATATATGTTCCTATGCGACCCTGTAAGCCTTATTCGCTCCCTGCGTGAAGGCAATGGGAAGCAATGATTAAATAAGTTCTGATGAAACCCAGCTGATCTAAATGTGAAGCTGCAGGGTGACCCTGCTGCTTAATTTCCACGTTCATTCCTGTCTGGTCAACTGCAAAGGCATGTTGTGCAAAGCCCTTACAGAGGGGGAATCCGTATAACATTAGCTGGTTGCTGTGGCCCGAACCCCATGCTGCTCTGCGTAAAAGGATGCTAAGACAAGGGGGGCTCTGTGGTGATGAACAGGGGCTCAGCAGGGAGCCCGTGGCCCAATAGCCAGCTCTCCAGGATAGGGACCCTGAGAGAAAGCCGGGGGCCATGGAGCAACACATGCTCAATAAAAAGACCCCAAGCTTCAACGAGTTTGTCCCATCAGGCTAACGGGACCTAGCGGGCGTAGAGATCTTTCGCTTTTTCTTTTCTACATCTTCCAGCTTGCTTAATCTCAGCCTATTTAAATACAAAAGCCATCTGGTTTGTGAACTATAGTTTAGGGAATTTCTGCAACAACGATAGATGAATGGGAAAATGCAATACAACGGAGAGCCTTTTGGTTTGTGGAATGCAACAGATGCATTTTTCTTGTTGATAATGTGGAATCACTCTGGGAAAAAATGAAATTGCCTCAGCCTGATAACTCCATCTCTGGTTGATAGCTATAAGTGGAGATGGATTCTGGGAGTGCAGCGTTTTCCCAGTGGTGAAATTTGTGCATATAACTTTAAGCCACTGTGGTCAGATTTTTCGTTATATTGTGTTTAAACACTCAGGACTTTATGTTTAAATGCTAACCACCTATGAATTTGTGATTCTGTACTTCAGTTCTCTTTAGATGTCAGGTTTAGCCTTCCCATGTTTTCACATGTAATTCCTCCTCATTTTCCGGAAAAGCATACCAAATTCCTTTGAAAACACTCTCTGTGTTCGGATCTACAGCCCGAAACCCTGAGCTAAGCCTTTTCAGCTTTAGTCTCAGCACTGGATCACATTTCTGGAACTACAGGATAACTCGTGTTTCTATAGACACACAAAATCATATTGACATCGGCAACACGAATCTGGGCCTTTAAACTCCCTTATCATTTTACACGAGAAGCTCACTCTGTCCATGCCCTCTTTTTCTCTCTCTCCAGAATTTGACAAATCTGTAATGCAGAGCTGAGTCAGGCTGCAGAACAGGGCCGTCACAACACAGTTAAAATGTTTTAGCATGCTCCCTTAATATCCTGACAAGGCGAAGAAATGGGAACAGGAGGTATTAATGCATGTCATTGTCAACCCCAAAAACATGTCAAAATATAGCAGGCTCAAACCCTCGACACATATCTTTCAAGACATCTGCTTATGTTTACAGAAGGGCAGGGTGGAAAAAATGGGTCAGAAACGGTGACATGTTTGGCAATAATGGCACTAATTAATCTACAGTGTGTTTTGGATCGCAACTTATGCCACTCTGTGTGAGCACGTAGGCGCCTGTTCATTAAAAAGCAAGGACTATAACAAAGGACATGACCACCTATCCAAGAGTCTGTCATTACAGAATAGCTCTTATTAAGCCTTGAGCTATCTGGCACATCCGTATTAGTAATATGCTAATACTTGGTAAATGAAAGCAGCTGGCAGTTTATTCACAGGTAAAAACAAAAAAACTCTCCCAATCTCAAAAAAAGTCAGAGAAAATTGTTAAAAAATAGACTCATTAGGAGGTTTAAGTGAATAAACAGCAGCAATTATTTTTTTCTTATTATAATTGTGTCCTTGTTCTGTTTAAAGGCTCAGCAAATACAGTTGCCAAACAATCAGAAATGACAATGAGGCTGCTCTTCAAAAGAGCAAGCTAATTTCCATAATTTACCACTTGTTTACCTACAATCACAATGGTTACTTTCACACAGTCGGTGTTTGGCTTGACAAGAATATTTACTAGCAGGTGACTCTCAAATTAGCATTTATATGCAAAAAGGACATGGGAACTCAACTTCATATGAATATTTTTATAACCTAAGAGAAGTTGACATACAATTTACACTGAAGAATACGTTGTGTGGCACAGCAGAATAACAGCTAGATCAATTCTGGTTCCATTACTGTGGCTTTTATAAACCAAACTATAGTCACTTTGAGTTAACTGAACAGAACTGTATTTAACAGTCCAAACTGTATTGTCACCCACTTTGTTCCGCTATGTGAACACAAGCATGAAGGTTTTAGGTTTAAAGTCACAAAAAGACCAACAGTACAGAAGCTGCCCAGCTTCTAAAGAAAAGTTATTGACTTTTAAGAGGTGAAGTAAAGAAAGCAGGATCAAAGCTTGCATCGACCTTGTGCAACAAAGCATAGCCTCTGGCAGGAGCACTACTATTTACCACTAGACAGCTAGATGTTAACTGTGGTTTCAATCCTGCAACACGTGTCAACCAATCTGGAGTCATTCTGAATTACAAATTATATTTAGATTTCAAAAGTATTGTCCAGATTCTCCAGATTGCGATCTTCTAGGCAAAGTAAAGTAATCTGGACCAAACATTGCATCAACCTTGTCAACATAATATTGCCTCTGGCAGCAGCCTCACTGTTTTACAATACAGCAGCAGACAACTTGGCGTCAAGTAAGGTTCCGTTCCTGCAACAATCATCAAGAAAATTCCTAAATTAAACAAATAGTGTAAACAAAACTGCATTTAGTCCAAAATGAATGGACAAGCATGTTGTGCTGCTGTGTCACTGTAAAATTTAGATGTCAGTTGTGGCTCCATTCAATCACCACTTTTGAAAACATATTTAAAAACAAACTGTACTAACAATTGTACTTTTCGCTTTAGATTTTCACTGCCAAAACGATTGCTGATATTCCAATGAAAAGTTACAGACAACAGGAAATTTCTGTAGATGCTAAATGCGATTCCATTCATGCAACACTAATCTAGAGTCACTCTGAATAAACAAATAATGCATTCGCTGAACAACACAATCTCTGGTAAGAATTCTACTTTTTTAATGCCAGGCAACAGACATCTATATGTCAGTTGTGATTACATTTGTGTACCACTTATTAACAAAACTGAAGCTACTCTAAAGTATTCAAATAATGTGAACAAAGCCATATTTAACTGTTCAAACTGTACCAGCGGTGGCATTGTGCCATCTAGGATTGTATTTTTCCAATTAAAGTTCCAAAATAAGTGACATTGCAGGAGTTGCCCAGCTTCCAGAGAATATATGCTCACTCATTAAAGGCAAAGTAATGTGGATCAAACATTGCATCAACCTTGCCTCTGGCAGGCTCACTATTTACTACTGGACAGCAGACAACTTGATGTCAAGTGAGGTTCCATTTCTGCAACAATCATCAAGAAAAACTGAATCAAGAAAACTCTGAATTAACCCAATAGTGTGAACATAATTGTATTTAGTGCACACTGCGTTAGCAACTGTATTATGCCACTGCATGAATGCATCCATCAAAAGCATAGGTTTCCAATGCTATAGTGATAGACAATGCAGGGATTTCAATAAAAACTACCTGAGTCATAAGAAGCAAAGTGAAAGGAAACAGGATCAAATCTTCCACCGACCTTGTGCAACACAGCATAGCCTCTGGCAGGAATCCCTCTATTTTACTACAGAGGACGCTAAGCTTAACTCTAGCATTTAAACTTCCTCTTCCATGGCACTGTGGAGTGCTTCTTTGTCTCAGTCAAATAGAGCCTTATGGTGCCTTGCATAGCTTGGAGGCAAGAGACCGATTCCTTTGGTGAGTGTGCTACCCCTCACTGGCAGCCTGAGGGTAACCTATATACCAATGCAAATCACAGCCATTTGTCGGAAAGATAAATCCCATTTTAGCACAGGGGTGCCACCGCTAGGTGACCGGAATGCTAGCTGGATGCCACACGGAGAAGAGAAAGTTCTTGCCACAGGAGGGTAATTCATAGCATTACAGAAGGCCGAGTGGAGGAGAGGCAGGCACAATCCTCCTGAGCTTGATGTAATTCCAGCCTTGGGTGGTTAACTTGTAAAGACTGATCAATTATTTACAGCATTTTTTTGTTCTACTCTGTAAAGAAGCCTTGAGGGAAAAGCCGAGAGCTGCTAGTGATGACAGGCTTCATATCGACTGTTCAGTATCGGCATGCTTTCTCTCCTCCAATTATCAAAGCGAGGCGAATGCTTTCTTAACCTGGAGAGCATGTTGAAACCTCTTATGTGGAACTTGGTAACCTGTTGCTGGACAATTTCTTTCAAACACAGACATCAATTGATTTTATCTTTGGCATTCAGAAGTACAACGAGTTCATAAACCCTAGGTTAGGTCAACTAGTTTATCAATAGCTATGTTTTCATCCAATTGGACTTAAAACTGAAATATCACATAAACATTTGCAAATAAAGCACCATTTCAATCCAATGTGTCAACAAGAGAAAAATCACCATTTCCTTATAAAATGGCACCAAATATCAAAAATAAAATGAAATTTGCCCAGTAGAAGCACCTGTGGGCCTTTTTCTTATATAATATATAAGATAATATTGTGCCTCAGAAAACATGGCTTTTGGAAGAGCAAGACCACTCTTTCATAGCGTAGGCACTCAAGACAATTCTGGGAGGTAATAATACCAAAACACTTGAATGATCAAAACAACATTTCTGATATTTTACAATGTGATTGGTCTCCATTACAGTTGTCCCATCACGACTGTTTTTGTTATCACGCAATCTTTTGAAACTAAGATTAGATAAAAAGTTTATCATACTCAGTTGTGCACATTTACTTTTTGTGATGTGCATTTTAAAAAAAATGCACATCTTGGCATCCATTAAACATTTTTTAATGCAATTTTCCAAAATGAGCATAAGAAATAGGTGGACGGAAACATAAGTAATGTTTTGTCTTACTATCAAAGAGGTGCTTTATGCAACATCCCTGCACAAACAATACCATGTTAAAAGGAGCATCATATTTGACGATAATTACACCATAATGTGATTAACTAATCTTTCCATGCACTTTTCATCAGTGAAGACTTGATAACTTTTCAAATTGATTCGCTGTGGTTAACGTTCCTGCAGTGCTGGCCAGTTGTCCCCCAGCAGGGTATGCCATTAAGTTTTTTGTATCATTTACAGGCTTTCAATTGATTTTGTCTTTCATTAAAACCTCTTGACCTTTCTATCGCTATGCAAATTTAATGAAGGAAACTATGTGATGGCCTAACATGGCCGTAATCAAAACATTACAAGAAATGTAACCCTGGGTAGATGAAACAAAATTCGCATCACAATGCTCAACTGCATAAGAGAACTCCAATGCAGGTCGTCCACACTGTGACGTATACTGAGAACTACTTCAAGAGTCATGGCACAGGGTGAAATTAGTCATGACAGACGCACTGCTAAAGTCTACATTCACGTACTGAGCAAACAATGTGAAATACAATGAATAGGCTTTCAGAATCCCAGGAACCATTAGAAGAATAAAACCTTAAGTTAGATATGTGATCTTCACATCTTCTTGAGGTTTATAAATGGATCAGTCCATCTGAATTGACTTAAAATGATTTAAAATGATTCAATTATACTTACACTCAATTATACTTTTTTTAACAGCAATAAAAACAATAGATTGTGTGTCTAATGTGTGGTAAGGATAATTTGAGAATAATTATGAATAACGTGATTCTTTGTAACCACATTTCGTGAATCAAGTTGTAACCGAAATTCAGAATTCATGTCTATTTACTACAATGATAAACCAATGTATCAATCATTATAATAAAAATGTAAAAAATTATATATATATTTTTCATCCATCCATTTAGATAATTCAATTGTATGTATTCATATTTTTGAATACTGAACGTCTTGCTTTTTAAATATTTGAATCAAAATTCTGAAATAATAACTGTACCTGCCAGTGTGTTTTCAGCATGAATAACAATATAATAAAAATAACTGAAATAAATACATACCAAATGTGATCATATTCCAATGTTATGTGCCATTCATTTTTGACTTACTA
>CAIGQW010056847.1:1030963-1058792 GCA_903798125.1 Danio choprae | reverse complement strand
TGCACTATATTCTTAAGTAAATCTAGCATATTATTTTTTTCAGTGTAATTTCAATATCAGTGAAGATCACAGCATGTCAGAGATTTACACTGCACTAGTCTGGACAGTATGAAACTGTCCATTTTCCTCATTTAAATTTTTTTTTGTATCTGACCCATATTGAGTGGCAAGGAAATAAACACATCTTGTAAGGAGTTTGCTGAAAATAAAATAAAATAAATCTTAGCTCATATTTTGATGAATGAATGTGTTTTAAATGAAAAAGCAATATTAATCAAAATTCTCTTTCAAATCTATCTTAAATCCAATCTGCCAACTATTTAGATGTACAATTATTATTATTATTCATTCTTTCATTTTCTTTTCGGCTTAGTGCCTTAATTAATCAGGGGTCGCCACAGCAGAATGAACCAACAACTTATCCAGCATATGTTTTAGGTAGCGGATCCCCTTCCAGCTGCAACCCATCACTGGGAAACACCCATACACACTCATGCACACACATACACTACAGACAATTTAGCTTACCCAATTCACCTATAGCGCATGTCTTTAGACTTGTGGGGGAAACCAGAGCACCTAGAGGAAACCCACGCAAACATGGGGAGAACATGCAAACTCCACACAAAAATGCCAACTGACCCAGCCGAGACTCGAACCAGCGACCTTCTTGCTGTGAGGCGACAGCGCTACCCACTGCACCACCGTGCCGCCCATTATTATTATTATTATATCTTTTTAATAAAAAATAAAAAAAAACTTAGGTAACACTTTAGTTTAGGTCACAATTCATGATATTAACAAACCATTAACTAACATTACTAGCTTAATAAACAATTAATTAGCTTTATAAATAGTTTGTAAGGTAGATGTTGAGTTTAGGTTTTGGGTAGGATTAGGGATACAGAATAAGACCATACTTTATAATTACTAATAAATAGTTATAGGTAATAGGTCAATAGTAATAGGTCAATAATAAGCCAGTAGTTACTAGCATGAATTGTGACCTAAAGTAAAGTGTTACCGAAACTTAAAATGTGATGTAGTGTAAAAAAATGAAGCAAAATTATATTTGTGTATTCATACACATTTTAAACGTGCTCTTTTTTTAATACACTGTACTAGATTAATAGATTTAATGTGAACACTGCAAAAAATGCCTTTCTTACTTAGATTTTTTTGTCTTGTTTCTAATCCAAATATCTCACAATTCTTAAATCAAGAAGAATTTTCTAGACAAGCAAAACATATTGTCTTGTTTTAAGAAATAATATGCCGAAATGAAGTGAGTTTTTCCTTAAAACAAGCTAAATAATCTGCCAATGGAGTAAGAAAAATAGCCTTATGTCAAAAGGGAAATACAAGATTATTTTGCTTACCCCATTGGTAGATTATTTTGCATGTTTTAAGGAAAAACTCATTTAATATTGGCATATTATTTCTGAAAATGAGACATTATGTTTTGCTTGCTTAGAAAATGCTTCTTGATATAAGAATTTGTAGATATTTGGACTAGAAACAAGACAAAAAATCTAGGCAAGAAATGCATTTTTAGCAGCTACTGAAAGTTGCCTCAACATAATGAATATATTGTCAGAACAATCGTACAATCTTTTATACAGTCTTGACCAGAGACAAAAATATCCTATTGTGCAACAGAGAATTACATAAGATGCCTCTGAAGTAAACCAAATGCACACAGACTTATTTTTCATGCCAATTCGGAATAAGAATCTGAATTTCCCTCGTCAGCATTCATAGACTGACCTTGAACGCTTGTTTCCTATTAAGAGTGATACTTGTGCATTCATCCACATGTCAGATCGACTAAAAACCAAACAGCTCTCAATGCAGAATACGCAGTTAAGTAAAGTCTTGGTTAAATGTCTGCAGAATATTGGTCACAAAATTGAAGAAGGGGGGAGCCCTTTATAATCTCAACAGCCAAGCAAATGCAAAATACATTTGCATTTATGTTTCCTAGTTACTCCAGTGAACAAAGGACAAAATGTAAAAAAAGAATTGAACTCAAACTAGAAATCTGAAAGGCGCTGAGCCAGCAAATGCAAATGAGCCTTTCTTTACGTAAGGCGCAAACGAGCATCAGCATTCACTTGTGGAGAGCAAACCCATCCATTTCTCGCTGATTATCTTGTCTCTCTGCCCTTCTGGTCAGATATCCTCAAAAAGCATCAATGGAGATTATTGTGCGTTTTGGGCAATTATCCCACTATTGCAAAATGTCAGCTAGCTGTGTGTGTGTGCCGACGTGCTGAGCGGAGTACTGCTGCAGTAATAATCGCCTAGGGTGCAACTGAAGCTTGTCTCTTTCATCTTAACACTTTCGTATTTGCCATGGTTACCTTGTTTTTTTTTCTTCTTCTGAAATGTACAGTAAGTCTATTCTTTAAGGAGCTCCCCAGAGAGCCGGGCGCAGTATGCATGCCGCAGTTAAATGTTTAGAATGTTTAATGTAAAGCTCAGTGAACTTTAGGTAGCACTAAGTGATACCGCTGTAATAATACATAAAAGCACTCCCGAAATGGTGCGAATGGCAAGATATTGAAGGTAAACACATCTGCTTTTGAAAGTGCAAGGTAAATGTTTTGCAAGCAGATGAGTCATGGAGCAAAATGACCACAGGATACATTAGTAACACCAATTAAATATGTAATGTAATGTATATATGCAAGAATTTGCATGAATTAAATCAGAATCAGTTAAATGTGCTTTATTATAATTTTTTGTTATTTCCAGTATGTGAACAATATGCAAAGCCAAAGAAATGCACAAAAGTACATAGATTCCCTATATAGTCTGAAAAATAGCCTTATATGCAAATTAGATTCAAGCTCCTATTTGGATTTCACATGTATAAAATATGTCATGTATGCAACATATGTTTCAAAGTATTGTAAAAATGGTCATTTATTTGCTTTGGAATTACAAATATGTAAATATATCTTAGTGGCAGCATGGTGGCTCAGTGGTTAGCACTGACGCCTCACAGCAAGAAGGTTGCTGGTTCGAGTACTGTCTGGGCCAGTTGGCATTTCTGTGTGGAGTTTGTATGTTCTCCCCGTATTCACATGGCTTTCCTCTGGGTACTCAATTTTCCCCCACAGTCCAAAGACATGCAGTATCGGTCAATTGTGTAAACAAATTTGGTCGTAGTGTATGAGTGCGTGTGTGAATGTGAGAGTGTTTCCCAGTACTGGGTTGCGGCTGGAAGGGCATCTGCTGCATAAAACATGTGCTGGAATAGTTGGTGGTTTATTCCGCTGTGGTGACCCCATATAAATAAGGGACTAAGCCAAATACATTTAGCAAAAATATTTTAACATTTAATATAAGTGAAATCCAAATATGAACTTGTATGTCATACATGTAATTTGCATATATTGCCATATATCAGATTTCTATATGGGATGCTTTGGCAACCACTTTATAATAGCAATTATAAAGCAATTGCATAGGAATGTGTTGACTGACAAAGGGAGATTTTTTTTTCAGTTGCCAACACCCTTGCAAAAGGCAAAATTAATGATTACCAAACATCACAGTAACTGAACACACACACACACACACACACACACACACACACACACACACACACACACACACACACACACACACACACACACACACACACACACACACACACACACAAACAAACAAACAAACAAACAAAAGTTTTCTGATCTGCTTATCAACTGCACAGCAATGCCTTGGCGACCACCAACCACACCCTAGCACTGAGGCAACCTTTTTCAAACACTAAACTATCCATCCAATAATGACAGACTTTTAATGTTGTAGCCAATCACATTTTCTCACCTTGCAAAGTGACATATCACGTTTTCACTTGGCGATGCCCTAGTAACTGCAAAGCAACACACTGAAGCTATGCCACACACCTTAGTAACTGCAAAACCAATGCCTTGGCAACCATCCAAAAACCAATCAAAGTAACTCCTGCAAAACCAACTACATAGCAACAGCTTGGAAACCATGGTTTAGTGTTGTTTGAAACACTAAACTGTCCATCCAATAATGGCAAACCAAAGAAACTGATTTACATAGCAACCAATAACACTTAACACTTAAAAACCTTAATAACTGTATAGCAACACCTTGGCAACTGGCCAAACACAATAGCACTGCCCTGACAACCATACATACCAAAAATTACTCTGAATATCATAGCAACACCTTGGCAACCACCCAAAAAAAACACCCTGGTATAGTGTCGCAAAATTGCTTCCAGTATTGACAGACATGTTTATCAATGCCCTAGCAACTGCATGGTATTGCATAAACATTTACTCTGAGCATCTGATTGCTGCATACCATTGCTAATGAGTGTTATATAAAATCACATCCAATTTTCATCCAAGTATGAAACCTTCATCTACGTTCTACTATATTTAACATTTATAGGTTGCAAAATACCATACGCATGTTGAAAAGAATTAAGTTTGTTTGATCAGCGTAGCAGTAGTGTACACCGTACATGTCAAGAATGGCTGTCCATCAAGATGACTGACATCATTACTATCATCTACGCTTGTCCTGTGCTGACAAACACCAGCACTGACCCCAAAAACATAACAAGATCCTAGCAGACCACGTATTTGTCACATCATCAAGGTTCAACAATAAAAATCAATATTCCGCCTACATACAGTACGTGCGTTTTCAATAAAAAAAATATATAAAAATACTGGCACATTAAGCAATGAAATGTCGGCGCCCATTAGCACAGGACTACAAATGCGTGGTGATTAAAGAAATGCTATGTGGAGAGCAGATGTATTTGTTCACATCTCCACGGACGACATCAACTGAGTCAGCTTCAGAGAGACATGAAACTCTACTCCCACAGAGAGCATAGAAAAATGCATGCTTTATTTCTACTCTTCCACATGGCTTTACAGCCTGTGTCTGTAATAATAGTTAATGCACAAGTCACAGCAGGAAAATCAGATAAATCACTGGTGTGGCCTTCAGAGATGCATTACAATTTGCTTTACGTCGTGGCTCTATTATAAAAACTAGCCTTGCTATCAACCTCCCGTATACTGTAGGTAGCATGCTCACCAAAACAGAAACTCATAAGTGATTGATTTGAAACACTTTGGATATGCAGCAGGAGTATTAATGCTCAATTTCTAGAAGGAATAAAACTGCGTATTGTTTATTTCAAAAGAATGCACACATAAATGAAAGATAAAACATATACTGTGCAAGCAAAACAAAATAAATACCTGATTAACCTGCAACAAAATGAAGCAAAATCATCATGTTCACATAAAAAAGTTTAATCCTTAAACTCACTTCTTGGAATATAAGAAATTAATACATTTTCAAGCTTACAATTATTCATTATTAGCACATGTTTGTTCATAATTAATCAATTAAATTGATAGTTTTTTTTTATTTTTGAAAACAACAGAGGACCCATGACAGAGCCTTGAAGCACTTAATTTCCATCATATGCCTCGTAATATAAGAAAACAACAAATCAATGGCAATTTAATATCCATTTTTGGGTGAACTACCTCATATCATTAGCATATTCTGACACTGCATTATCCTTAAAACAGATCTGACTTAAAAATGAGTAACCTAATATGGGAGCATAGTTTTGCCGTCTTCCTTATGGAACAACCTTTGTATGGGAGTGCATCTTTAATGCTTCAAAATGCTGGTATGTGCAGCTTATGTCGGCAGTCTCACAACAATATGATGCTTATTTGGCAGGAAACGTCAGCACTTGTCTTGACCACAGTTCTATTGAAGCCATACGTTTGTAATGTGCTTTTTTTTGTCGCCTTTTAAAATGAGATGCTGCATTTAAATGCTGATGTGAATGTCAGATGACTAAAAAAAAAAAAAAACATAAAAAATGTGTAGGCAAGCACGTCAAACTGCTTAGCCATATAAAATGAATGTGTCTTTCAGCTTACTGCAATGACAGTCAACACATGGTGTCCAAAATTAATTTTTCCTGCACATGAACTGGTTGAAAATGAACTGCCTCTTTTAGTTTCCTACTGACAATTATAATTTCATTTAAATGTTTTACTTTCATATGATGCATAACCTTCAAAAAACTGTGTGTGTGTTTGACATTCATATCAAACAGTATCCTGTTTTTTTTTTTTTTTTAAACCAGCATATGTTTAATGTTAACCATCAACCTCTGGTGGTTAAAAATAATGTAAGCCATTTTCCTATAGCCTGTTATCAAAATTCTGAACTTGTCTATTTGCAAGTTAAAACCCAGATCCGAGTAACATATTAAATAAATATTATAACAGAGAAAAAAAACATGTCACATCAAACTAAATTATCATCAATAAGGCACAATACTGCTGTAACAAAGTTGTGCACAAAATGGAGGACAGTTGAAAATGACATGTTGGTAATTAAAATGAAACCGATCATTTTATTACTAAAATGAACTGAATGCCAGTTCAGTTCGAATCTTTTAATTCTTAGATACAGTCAAGAAGCTCCTCAAACCCCTCTCCATTAATTCAGATTTTGCATAATTTCATTAAAAACGCCTCATTTGTTTTCCCTATGATGCATGACGCATTTAATTGATAAGTTGTATCTCATTTTTTTGTGCCTGACATTAATATCCAATACCCAGAGCTGTTCATGTGGTTCAAGAGTGAGGATATATAAGAAAGAAAGATCATTCCTAACCACAAAGCAGACAGCGGACTACATGCTTCATATTAAAGACCTCTGTCGGTACACGACTGAAAGAAAAGGTCATGTGAGGGATACAGTGCATCTGAGAGGACAGTCGTGAAGTGAAAGCTGAAACACCTTAAGGCTTTTTTCGCTTCCATTTGCCATTAAGAGCAGCCACAAGCAGTCGAAAAGGCAGTGTGAGTGTTTACTATTAGTAACATTAGTGCAGATTTTCCCCTTTCACACCCTAGAGAGCATTGCTTAACACATCTAATGTTCGTAGGCATTAAAATGGTCACTTATTAAGGTGATTTGTTTCAGGCAATTTGCTTTTCATAAATGTTTCTCATGTCTAATGTAAAGAAAAAAATATGGTTTTCTATTAAATTTAAATTTTTGGCATTTTAACAATTTGCTTATGTAGATTTTATTACAATATATACCTACTGTTTTCTCAAGATGAGTTTTTAAATCTCCATTTCAGTAGCATTTACAGTACATACTTAATACTTTACAGTATTATCAATACCTGCATTCTGGAGTTTAAGGAGGATATTTTATAGGGTTTTTGCAGGTTTCTTCAAGTCAAATTTAAGACTTTAAGACCATTTTAAGACCATTATGAATACAATTTTTGACTTTTACAGGGCTAAACACTAAGGATTCTTTCTAATGGCCTGGTGACTTTTTGTAAATAGTTGATTTGTATTAATGGAAGATCATGTAAAGGGATGTGTTGCTTTAGTTTTCTTTCCCTGAATTTAATTTGGAGAATTTGCTTTAAAAATAAAAAGCAAAGAGCTCTAAAAGCTGTTGTGAATTGTTTCTCTTTGCAATAAAAAACTTAAATATATATAAAAGAAAAGTTGAGATTATTCTTTGGTGATTGGGGGGTGGCACGGTGGCTAGCACTGTTGCCTCACAGCAAGAAGGTCGCTGGTTCGAGTCCTGGCTGAGCCAGTTAGCATTTCTAGAGTTTGAATGTTCTCCCAATGTTGGCGTTGGTTTTCTCTGAGTGTTCCGGTTTCCCCCACAGTTCAAACATATGGGGTATAAGTGAATTGAATAAAAAAAAATTGGCCGTAGTGTGTGTGTGTGTGTGTGTGTGTGTGTGTGTGTGTGTGTGTGTGTGTAAATAGATGGCGGTGTATAAATGAATATTGGTGATTGAGTGTTGGCCCAATAGTGTAGCTTTACTTAAAGATAGAAAAATCGTGACCTGTTTAAAATGATTTAAGACCTACAACCCAATATTTCAGTGAATGAAAACTTAGTTTTTCTAAAATTTAGTTTTTAAAATGTAAGACTTTTAAAGACACCGCGGAAGCCCTGCATACTTAATTTTTTTATTCTACAAAAAAAGTAAAAATGTATTTGGTTTCTGCCTGTTTGCAGTATCATCCAAATTAAGGTGATAAAAAAAATTCTAAAAATCTCCACTGTAAAAACATTTGACTGAATGTCCAAAAAAAAGAAACAAATTCTGAAACCGCACTTCCAAAAATCTGATATTTTGTGCAAAAAAAAAAAATCCATATTTGCATATAGATTAATGAAAATGAACAATAATACAAAACATTTTTGTCATTCTTAATGTAATCAATTAACTGGGCAAGTATGGTGGTGACTACTAGTTATATTTGTTTGCCAAACCTATAAACTTGGAACTGTTAAGTTGACTGTACTTTTATAATCAAGGACATACAGTGCTCAGCAAATATAAGTACACCCCTCACAAATCTATCTTTTAAATTCATATTTTTAATAGGAAGCTATACAATATTATACCTGTGCATCTACATTACTTGCGATACTACTTATGATAATGGCCCAAAAACTAGTACTCCCAAATTTATGTTATAGAAAAATATTAAATACAAATTTAAAAAAGAGGAAAAAAATCAAGAGAAGCAAAAAAAATGAAAAATTTTGTAGGTCATCATTTTTTTGCAATATTTTGCTTCAATTTAAAAGTATTATCTTTCAATTTCTAAATATGTTTGTTGACTAAAATATTATTTTAATAAATATACCCATTTAATAAATCTGTTTTGTTTAAATGCACCAAAATAAATTGTCTATATTCACTGAAAAATAGATAAAATATTAATTTTTTAAAAGGCGTGTACTTAATTATGCTGAGCACAGTATATATAATTAATTTACTTAATTTTAGGGCGACAGGTTTACTCACTTTTTAAAGTAAAATCAGCTAATTGCTTTTGTAAAATGTATTCTTGAGAGTTAAGAATTACACAAAACCACTAGCCTAAGTATTAAACATCAGTGTATAACCCATCCTGCTCCATTTATGCCAGAGGCTTTAAACCAGCTATCAGACTTACATTTCCAGACACTATCAGATGATGGAACAAGCAAAAAAGTTCTCCTAGAAAGATAATGTGAATAACCTACACCATGAAACAGCTATTAGAAACTTGTGAGTGTTCTGGACAGCCTCAAGGCACAACCTGTCTTACTGATCCAAACTGAAAAAGCACTGAAAATACTGCATGTTACTTCAGATTTAGATTTGCTAATTCTAGCCATGTCGAAAAGGGCAATTCTTGCCTACGGATACTGCCAGATTGTGTTAAATCAAACACAGTGACTAAAGCAATACAATGGATAATCCATTTTATTACAATAATGTTTGAGATTCCAATGTAATTAGCTCTTTCTACAGTGAGATTCACACAAAATCTAAAGAGAAAAAAGCGAGGGAGGGTGGCAGTAATTTTAGGCACTGTGCTCAATTTTTGTAAATAGTTATTCTAAAATCTTTAGACTAGATGTAAGTGAAAAGATGATTTTCAGAAAATGCTTGAGGAGGCCAAACAAAGAACTAGATTCTGACATTTTATTTTTCTATCCCCATTTGCAAATTATTCAAGCCTGTTAGCAAATTGTCAACACAGGCTCATTCTGAAAACGTAGCCCTATATACATTTTTGGAGATTGCGACTTATGTTGCCAGAAGTACGCATGGCTGCATTTCATCTTTAAAAAGAACACTACGGGGTGGTATGACGTCGTTCCTTTTTGCGCTTACCAGCTGACCGCTTACCTCCGTATGGTTACCAGTTAGTCCAGTAGCTCCCCGCATATGTCTGTGGACTTGAGACACAGAGAGGAGTTGACCACGGTAACGGGGTCCAGCGAAGAACCGTTTCAGAAAGCGGGTAAGACAAAAACAGAAGCCAAAAAATTAAATAAACTAATAAAGTAAATAACAGGGTGAGAATGTGGTAAAATCTAAAAACGTGGTAAAGATCAGGTGGATTTTTTGGATTGCTTTTCAAAACTGTCGGTTGGGTTTAGCATAGTGAGTGGGCGCTGGTCAATCGGTGCTTTTGAAAACACTATTGGTTGAGTTTAGGGAAGGAGGAGGGTGGGTTAGTCGATCAGTCAGTCAGTCAGTCGGTCAGTTGACAGCAGTTGACCGAAAACAAAAACTGCAAAAAAACATACATCCTGGGATGTATTTGGCACTCTCCAGAAATGTATATAGCGGAACGTTTTCAGAATGTGCCTGGGTTGCAAATTGTTGGAGGTACTTGCTTTTTATATTGCTTATACATTTTTAGAGAAAAAAATAGATCTTCAACCACTAAAGGGTCAAGCAAAACTGTACTATGATATGTCATTTTAAATTCATATTTACACAATATTTAACCCCATTACCATAATTAAAGTATAGTATCACCATAATCTTCAAGAGGCCAAAAAAAACTATATTTTAAAAAGATTTTTTTTTTCTCCCCCACTCTGGAATTGTTTTCAACCCTGTTACCAAATTGTGAAAGGTGCCTGCTTTTGATCATCAACCACTGGAGGTCAAGTAAAATTGTACTATAATAGGTAGTTTATTTTATATTTGCATTATAGGCGACATGGTGGCTCAGTGGTTAGCACTGTCACCTCACAACAAGAAGATCGCTGCATGGTTTGAGTCCCAGCTAGGTCAGTTGGCATTTCTTTGTGGAGTTTGCATGTTCTCCGTGTTTGCATGGCTTTCCTACAGGTGTTCCCCCACAGTCCAAAGACATGCGGTATAGGTGAATTGAATAAACTAAATTGGTTGTAGTGTATGTGTGTGAATGAGTGTGTATGGGTGTTTCCCAGTACTAGGTTGCAGCTGGAAGGGCATCCACTGTGTAAAACATATGCTCGATAATTTGGCGGTTCATTCCGCTGTGGCGAGCCCTGATGAATAAAGAGACTAAGCCGAAGCAAAATGAATTAGTTCATTTGCATTATATTCAACCATGTTACCATGTTTTAGGAGGTTCTTACACTCTTGGCCTTCAACATGTAACTGTATTTGCATTTCTAACACCATCTGCATTTTATTCAACCTTAAGAAAATGCTGATAATCAAGCTCACTAAATACCCCTTATCTTTTTTCTCTAAACCATATAAAAAATCATTTATAAAAAAATAAATAAATTCACCACCACCAATTTGCCAAAACATTAATTAGTTGGAAATTGGAATGAGAGTGTGTTGGTATCAGTGTTCTT
The DNA here is from genome assembly GCA_903798125.1 of Danio choprae. Taxonomy (NCBI): domain Eukaryota; kingdom Metazoa; phylum Chordata; class Actinopteri; order Cypriniformes; family Danionidae; genus Danio; species Danio choprae. Next base: position 1,047,560 of record CAIGQW010056847.1, on the reverse strand, counting down.
CAACTTCAGCTTTAATTAAACGGTAAAAAAAAGGGAAATAGACTATTAAAGCAGTCCAAAATATCTGAGGTAAAAAGGAAGGGGGAAAAAACTCTACTTCAAGAAGAAGATAAAATGAAATTATATTAAATATTAACTTACTGTGCAACAACACGGAAGACAGGAACTGTTCTCTAATATGTACCTTTGTAATTTCTATAGCAACCCGGAGATTTGTCTGAAGAAGAGCTATTTGGCTCGTAAAATCACTGTAGGTGAGAAACTGCATTAAATTATTTGTTCTGCTTTTGAAGCTCTGCCAACCTTTCCTTGTGCTTGTCTAATTTGCGAGGACACAAAAGTACACCCTCCATGCAAAGTGCCTAATATAATTACCAATTTCGGGCATCGCTTCATCAGCTTAATGCTCGGTGACCTTTATTTCTGGATTATGCAATAAAATCACATTCTCTTTCCTTAGAAGAATCTGGCACATGGCGCTGTAGGTGGGCGGCAGGTCATGAGCCCAGAGACGAGGACTGGAACTGACATACTCCCTTTCATCAGATCTGCAGGAAGACGATGGATTTAGATCAGGAACTCCAGCAGAGAAGGTTTTGGTCTGCTTGGAGCTGCAGGCCTTGTGCTCTTCAACAGGACAACTCACTTCTGACTCACAAACTCCGGCGTTTACACAACAACAGCAAGAACATGAGCGATACACTAATGAGAACTCGCCATCACGACGCACTTCACCTTCAGAGCAGAACTGAACTTAGCGCCCTGCTATTCCTGTGATATAACCTTTTATGTATTATGTAATATAGCTGTGTGAGAATGCAAAAGGTCTGAGCCGTTTCAAAGAATTAGAGTTATTTTCTCCCAAAAGAAGCAGCAATTCTGAACTGCCTGAAAGGAGTCATGAGTAATTCCAGGTTTTAAGACATAGCAAATCTGCATAATGCTAGTCCGTGGTTGTCATTGGCTGACTGTAAATAACACTGTAGTTGTAGCTGAGGCCTGGAAGAGTTTAGTTTGTGTTGTCAACATGTTGAGAATATGCTGTTTTCTGTGCAGAGAGAGTAAATTTCTGTGCCGATCTTCAGGTCTGGTAGGAGCACTTTTAGCTTAGCATAATAAGCTAAAATTATTGAATCGAATTAGACCATTAGCATCTCGCTCAAAAATGAAAAAGTTTCAATAATTTTCCTATTTAAAGCTTGACTCTTCTATAGTAACATTGAGTACTGCCTGAAAGGAGACTTTCTGAAAGGAGTATTTGGTAATTCCAGGTTTTAAGACATAGCAAATCTGCATAATGCTAGTCCATGGTTGTCATTAGCTGACAGTAAATAATACTGTAGTTGTAGCTGAGGCATAGAAGAGTCTAGTTTGTGTTGTCAGCATGTTGAGAATATGCCATATTCAAAGAGCAAATCCATTTGCATGCGCTTCCAGAGGATGAGAACTAGTGCATGAAATGCTATGGGGAAACACTGTTACTATTCATTTCATAGTGTATACAATTTTTTGGACCCAACATGTAAACATTGTAGGCAACACATCTAAACTGGCAATTTTTGAAATGGGACAATGGGGCAATTTAATTAATGTTACTGGTTCACACTTCACAATGAACAACCAATAAATAAAATCCAATAAGCCATTTTTACTTGTAAATAAGTCAGTTTACTAATAACTCTCTAATGTAATCGAACACACGTATGCCAGTAGCATTTTCACTGCAGTTATCACATTAGTAATTCAGTGTCTTAGCCATGAGCATAACAGCAAGGGAAGAAAGACGGCTGTACATTTTGTGTATCCTCTTTGGCTTGAGTGTGTTCAGGGAACTGTAAGCAATGAAAACGGACATGCTCCATTCTAATAACAGACAAAGCTTTTACAAACCTTCCCTGATTCTGTTCTTCTGGAACTCTGTCAGATTCAATACTCTCTTTGTGAAGCTAAGCAACATCTACCACACAAGCCAAATAATTCAGTCTGAAATGCTACTTGTACTCAGATAAAAAAAAAAAAATTACATATAAAATAACAACATTAGACACTGACGGACATTTAAAAATAAATAATAAATACATAAATAGAATCCAAAATATTTGAAGCAAGTGTACAATATTACTGAGAGGCAATGAAGATTCTCTACAGGCATCACATGAATCACTAAAATCTAGGGTTCGAACTCACAACCTTTGGGATACGAATGCTAATCCTTCATCAATAAGCCACAAAACTCCACAAACTTCATTCTTGTACTTGCACCAATCAGATATATTCATAACCTGCATTTGTTCCTTTCACAAGCAGCCTTAAATAATATGAAGTCTGCCAGGATTGTCAAAGTACCGCAGATGCTGTTTTAGTATTTGATGGATCTAACCTTTTCTTTAAACACAAAAAGAGACCCAGGTGATTTAAGCGTTTCCAATCTCTTTCTGTCTCTCTCTCTGCTGGACGAGAGGCTGGCGAAAAATATTTAAGGATGCTTAATATTTTATTTGCAAACACGAAAAGGCGCCTGAGGGCTTTAGATAATGTGATTCACTTTCCTGTGAAAACCCGATTTATGTCAAGGTCAGATTGCGGAATGTTTGAATCCGGTGACAAGGCGGTGGCGAAGCTCGCAAACACAAAGCAGCCTGTCACTCAGACAGATCACAAGTGTCACTGGAGATAAATGAAAAATAATATCAAAACACATAGGGGGACAGAAAATGAACAAGAGATATAAGCTGGCTCTTCATAAACCTACTACGAAGTGGATCAGGCAGCAGACACCGGCATAACACCTTTATCGCTTTGTACCAAAGACGTTTTGTCTCTAACAAATGCACATTTGACAGTAATCTGTTTCACTTTGGATGCATATTCTATCCAAATATACCACATTTCTGTAATGATACAATTGTTATATATAGCAACAGTGTAAATACAGTAAATCCACAGAAATTGTTTGCAATTAGAGCACTGTTAAAAGCAATTAGTTGAATTTACTTTAGAAAAATTTAAATCTGTTGCTTTAAAGTGGTTAATTATTCATGTATTCATTTTCTTTTTGGCTTAGTCCCTTTATTAATCAGGGGTCGCCACAGCAGAATGAACCGCCAACTTATCCAGTATATGTTTTACGGAGCGGATGCCCTTCTAGCTGAAATGCATCACTGGGAAACACCCATTTACTCTCATTTACAAACATACACCATGGACAATTTAGCTTAACCAATTCACCTATAGTGCATGTCTTTGGACTTGTGGGGGAAATATCATTTCACCTGCTGCAGCCATGCTATGGCAACAAAAATTTGAGTGAGATGCTAATGGTCTAATCTGATTCACTGATGTATGCTAATATAAGCTAAAAATTTCTCCTACAAGAACCAACAATCAGCAGAATGGATTCAAAAAATGTCAAACTAAACTGTTTAACTCTTGGTGACTTGTAAAATAAGCCTATTTCCAAAAACAAACCTGAAATGTTCATTAATGGCCTTTTATTGGCCGCAATGAAAGGCTTTTTAACCTTTTATTGCTTCTCTTGATTTGCAATTTTATAAAATAAATAAATTTAAAAATTGCTAACAATTGCATGAAATAAAGCCACAACTTAGTTACTAATTCACAATTTTGTAATATGCTTTGCTCATAATTCAGTTTACCTCAAAATTTACCTCATTTTTCCCACAAGAAAACTGGAAGAATAATGTCTATGATATAGGCCTATTCACAGTATTAAACTGTTCGATTTGAGCTCAATTTGAATCTGTAATTTATTATGCACTCTTTTTTTTTTCATCAGGCATTCAAATGTGCACATCTGAACCATGGTCATTCGCACCCTGCTATATATTTTTAGCAGCTTGAAATAAAGGAGCGAATATGAATGAATATTAATGAATATTAATAACCCCATTACTAACCCCATTTTGTGCCTGGCATTTTTATTAGTCAATTTTGGGAAGGTTTCATGGAAATGGATTTTGACACAAATCTACTGACACTTACCCATTCCGTAATTTTTCAGTTCCTGCTGCGCCCCGGGTTTAGGTGTCACATAATGAGTGTCAAAAAGAAAGTGGGTCACAGAGAGCAATACGTTTGATTTCATGCCACTATATTATTTTAGAATTCAGCACAAGATTGTTTCTGGTAGTATGATGATATCTGTCAGCTGTTTAAATAAAAACATAAATAAAATACAAACAGATATGATATATTATGTTAAATGTAGGACCGTTCATTGAAATGTCACAAGAGGATTTATTTACAATGTTCTAACATTTGAAGCTGCCATTATTATTTTCTCTCCAATATTCATTAAGGCTACATTTATTTAAATAAAAATACAGTAAAATCCCTAATATTTTGAAATGTCATTCTAATTTAAAATAGCAGTTTTCTTTTGAATATATTTCAATTTATGACTGAATTTAGTTGGATTTTCAGCATCAGCTTTCAGTTTATCCTTCATTCATTTATTCATTCATTTCCTTTTCGGCATAGTTTCTTTATTAATCTGGGGTTGCCACAGTGGAATGAACCGACAACTTATCCAGCATATGTTTTACGCAGCGGATGCCCTTCCAGCTGCAACCCATCACTGGGAAACATCCATACACACCTATTTACACTCATACATTACGGACAATTTAGCTTACCCAATTCACCTATACTACATGTCTTTGGATTTGTGGGGGGAACCGGAGCACCCAGAGGAAACCCACGCAAACACAGGGAGAACATGCAAACTCCACACACAAACGTCAACTGGCTCAAACCAGCGACCTTCTTGCTGTGAGGCGATTGTGCTACCCACTGCGCCACCGTGCTGGACCTTATCCTTCATAACTCATTAAAATAAATAAAATTGATGCTTAAGAAATGTGTATCAGTTTGTGCTGCTTAATAGATTTATTAAAATACTTTTTTGAGTCTTTGATGGATAAAAAGCTCAAAAGAAAAAATTTTTGAAAGAAAAATGTGCAAGATTTTAAATGTTTTTCCCATTACTTTAGTGATCAGTGCTAAATGAGAATATTTATTTGTATTGCAAAAAAAATCTATTCAAAATTGTGGTTTTGAAATTTTTTTTCAGGAAATAATGAATAAAAATTAATAAGACATTGTGTTGAGTAACAAAAAAACAACATTTTCTTTATGTATATTGAATGAGTGTACACAAATGAATACATTTTATTTTATTTTTAATTTTTTCAAATAAAATAATAATGATGGGGTGACACTGTGGCTCAGTGGTTAGCACTGTCAGCTCACAGGTTGATGATTCAAGTCCCGGCTGAGTCAGTTGGCATTTCTGTGTGGAGTTTGCAAGTTCTCCCTGTGTTCGATTAGGTTTCCTCCGGGTGCTCCGGTTTCCCCCACAGTCCAAAGACATGCACGATAAGTGAATTGGATAAACAAAACTGGCCGTAGTGAGTGTAAGGGTGTTTCCCAGTTCTGGGTTGCAGCTGGAAGGGCATCCGCTGTGCAAAACATATGGTGGAATAGTTGGCGGTTCATTCCGCTGTAGTGGAATGATAAATAAGGGACTAAGCTGAAGGAAAATGAATGAATGAATGAATGAATGAAGGAACATATTAATAAATATTTAATTCTGTAATTTAATTCTGTAAATTAATGATGCTTTCATTTTTTGCTTAAAGTGACAACTGGTCAAAATGAGTAGAACATTCTAGAATAAAACAAATGATACAGTTTTTAATAAAACACATGCCTAATAAATTGAGAATTTAAATAGCTTAATTCTTTACATTGATGTATAGTCGTAAATAACTGATACTGCTCCTTCAACAGACATTTAACTGACTATAAGAAACTTTGCAAGTGCATGTCAACTTACACTAAACCTAACCCCAACCTAACAGTCTACTTATAATCTAATGAGAATTAGTTGGCATGTAGATGCAATGTAACTTAAATTTAACAAGCGGACAATCAAAATAAAATGTGATCTCGTAAACTATTATAATCTGAACTTGCTAAACATGCTTACTCAAGGTCAGATTACCAGATATTAAATATGTCTGTCTAACCTTGAAACTGCAGGTGCCGGTAGAAAAATAAATAAATAAAAAGATGACTTGATGTACCTTAAGACAGCTATAAGCACACTCTCGAGCACTCTCGAATGCCTTCATGTTCAGAAATAGACAAATCAGCTGAGGAATGTGTTTCTAGATTGTTCAATTTAGAGTACTGAGGTTAATTAATAGTGTCATTAAATAATCTCCCCAGTCAATTGCTACCAGCTAACTGGTTTTGATTTCTACACACTTCTTCGTGTCACTTTAATTATACATGTTGAACATGAATAGGTGCCATTTAATTTGTTCTGTTGACTTAAGAGTCAATTGCATTGAGCGGAGTGAAGGTTATCCCGATCTAATCGTGGTCATACATGCAGCTTTATGTCTACACAGAGAAAACGGCAAAAGATCAAGGTTCCACATCGCTCCCTGTCAAATCATATTTCTCGAGTTACATAAAAAGAGCCAATTTATTTTGGTGACCAGTCGAGCAAAGACCAAAACCAGACTCCTACTCTGTATTTGTGAAGATGTTGAGGTTCAGGTATATCCAAATGTACTGCACTAAAAATAAACTCTATTAAATTGAGTTTATCGAAACACAAGCTCATTGGAAAATTCGTGCTTCAGCCTACATTTTTTCAAAAGCGCAAAAGAATACTTAAACATATGTTTGAACGTTTCAGCATCGATTTCGCAATGTGTGTGTCAGCAATAGTCACATCGCAGCATATGCAATGTTAAGTTGGGATTACAGTCGATCAGCAATTGAAAATACATGACATTTGTGGAGTCATTGCAACGTACACCATAACAGTGAAACTTTATCATTTTCATGTGTTTTAAATTAATTTCAAGGCACAATAACATGTGAGCATAAAACATGTGTATGTTCCCGGCTGGGTCAGTTGTCATTTCTGTGTAGAGTTTGCATGTTCTCCCCGTGTTCGCATGGTTTCCTCTTGGTCTAAAGACATCACCACTGTCTAAAGACATGCACTATGTGAATTGGATGAACTAAACTGACTGTAGTGAATGAATGTGTGTGTAAATGCAAGAGTGTATGGGTGTTTCCCAGTTCTGGGTTGCGGCTGGAAGGGGAACCGCTGCGTAAAACATATGCTGAAATAGTTGATGTTTCATTCCGCTGTGGAAACCCCTAATAAATAAGGGACTAAGGTGAAGGAAAATAAATGAATGAATTTCAGCTTGCTAAAATAATAAGACCTGTGCTTTAAGATCACCTGATACTGCACTGTTCAAGCAACAGCAAGTGTGCAACCAAATGAAATCCTGAGTTCATTCACACACACACACACACACACACACACACACACACACACACACACACACACACACACACACACACACACACACACACACACCATCTTACTCCTTAATGCCACCGCTCCTCTGAACTCAAGATGTAATCTGAAGTCTAAGGGGAGAACAGAAAGAGAAAAAAAAATCCTTCAGCCTTAAAGATTTGTCAACTAATTAACACCTTCCCCTTGAATCTTAAGTGAACGTCTTTACATGGAAGAGGTACGATTTTACACCTTTCCACCCAGGAGTTTATCTTCGCTCCACAGCTGCCGGAGAGACATTAAAACAAAGAGCTCAGAATAGAACAAAACCGTACAGCAGTTCCAGATGAGCTCATCGGTTTACTTCAGTCTCCAAAACCTTCATAATACGCTAGAATGACTCAGTAATGCAGCACAAGCATGCATCCTTATATTGCATGCCTGTATATTGCAGTGTTCAAAAATGTAAATCAAGATATAAAATGAAGATCAAATGCAGCGCCTGATGGCTGTAAACAGCGAGCGGCTCATGAGAAGCATGAAGTAACGACAGATCGTTGAGCGTAGCGGCGTTATTTGATGGAAAACGCATGCTAATGTTTTTTGCACTGCTGATCCAGCATGGCAGTAAAAATTACTCTTTCAGCACTGGCTCCGCTGTATGAACACAAAACACAAGGAGGAGGCTTGTCGTTTGCATGGTTGACTTACAAGACTGGTCCAATGACAGAACAAGAAGCAAGGGAACAAAGGAAGAAAAAAAAACAAGGACATCGAAACAACATACAAGTCAACAGAGGTTATTATTAACCAATAGCCTAAGGAATATTTCACAATGAAAATGCATGCATCATTTATTCTCTTTCTAGTCATTCCAAACTCAAATTAATTGCTTTCCTATTGTTTGTTGATAGAGAGACTTTGAAGGATGCACTGGTCACTCTTTTAAATGCTTTTACAATGAACAGCGACTAAAGCATCGGAGCTTCAAAAATACAATAGAGAGACAGGGTACGACTCAAATGTACCTTGTTATGTTTTTCGGTTATTAGCATTTATGCATTTTGTAATGTACTTCTTTGTAGCACTCTGCAAAGTATAAAAAATTTAGTCTACCAAAAGAAAAGAAAAATTCTTCTGAACTGAGTGGCCAGTAATGTTTATGTTGGTTTGTAAGAAATCAGCATAATTCAAGTCTATGGTCTTTATAAGCCGTCTGTGAACAGCATATGTTCAATGTAGTTGTAGCTGAAAGTGGAGGAGATTGGTTTGTGTTGTTCACTGCACTATGTAAGCAAATTCAATTTGCCGCACTTCCAAAAGGATCAGGAATCTAAGTTCAAAATGACTTGGTAAAACACATACTGTTCATATCACCATTGTTGCAAGTGCAGAGAAAGAGATGAAATTCAGATATGTGATTGGACATTTGGTTTCTGACATACAAGTAGTCTACCGATAAAAGCAGAAGGGGTCATCTGACCAATTAGAACACAGCAGAGCCATCGGACCAATCAGAGCCAAGCAGGCTCTCTGAAAGGTGGTGTTTTTGAGAAGCTGGAGCCTTGAACCAACCATTTCAGACACATTTGCAGTGCAAATTAGAAAATATAAGGGGTTTTGACCTTGGATAGATGTTAACCTATTGTAGGAGATCATTTTAAGCATAAAAGGGGCACTTTGGGTTGTTATTCACTGACAATCTCAAAAGCTCTCTTTGGTGTGTTTATAAGAAAAAACGGAAATGACCAATTGTAAGTGCTTGTGCAGTCTTTTCGAAGCTTGAAATAGTCCGTTCCTATTCAAAGAATTGTTCAATTACCAAGAAAAACAATGCACCTTTTTATTTCGCATTTAACTAAAAAGGATGCCAAACACACAGACAGACATTTTGGAGATCTTTTTCAGTCAATGGAGACTGAATATACTAAAGAGCTAAAAGATACAGAATGACACTATTGGCAGGTTTGGTTCAAGGTTAAAACTAATTTGTGATTACTCTTAGTTCATTTCATTTCAATAAATGTTGCAAACAACTGTAAAGATAGGTTTCTCAAGCCCCTTTTCCATCCTATTGTGGAACATACCTTTTCAAAGTTGCAAAAATCCCAAATAACAATCTCGACTGTAGAATTGGTAACCTAGTAACCAACAGCAACAAGGCAAGCATAATGGAGTCACATGGGTGTAATGTTTACTACAGAGTTTATTTAGCAACTGTTTCCATTTCCCATTATTCACATTAACCCTATTTTCGCACAAGTCCAAAACCACCTCAAGCAAGCCTAAAATTGAGCATTTTAATCATGTTTCTCCTGCGATACTTCAAAATACGCATTAACATAGGGTGACGAAGGTGACAGCTTCAGAGAATTTCTAAGAAGACTCTAGTACAGTTTGCCAAAAAACAATGTTTAACGCAACACAGGTCAAAGACAACTAAACAAACCATAAACATGACATGATGCCACATACTACAACCATTAAAAGGGCAGATCGCTCAAGAATATTGTTGAAATTCTTGACTATTACAGTTTTACACATTTTTTAAATGTAAAAATATGTCTCCCTGCGGAAGATTTTATAATTCTGAGCACAGAGAACATTTCATAAGCTCTTCTTGAGTTACAATCTTCTATGACAGTTTGTTATTACATATAAAACAAGTGTGCTTAGTCCGGCATGCAGCATTGTTATTAATGTTCAGTTACAAAATATGTATCTCTTTTGTCTTTAGGCTCAGTCTTTAAAATAGGGATACGCTGCTATGGAATGGATGACCGATAACTAGGGTATCATAACTAAAAACGTAAAATATGAAATTAAAACTTTTATTAAATGTTTACAATGCAAATGCAATTAGATCCACTTATTTGGTAAACAAAGCCAGTCTCTCATATAATATATCTACTAAAAGACAGAAAATGTGAGGCACTGTTGCCTCACAGAAAGAAGGTCGCTGGTTCAAGTCCCGGCTGGGTCAGCAGGCATTTTTGTGTGGAGTTTGCATGTTCTTTCAGGATTTCCTCCAGGTGCTCCGGTTTCCCCCCACAAGTATGCGCTATAGGTGAATTGAACAAACTAAATTGGCCGTAGTGTATGAGTGTGTATGGATGTTTCCCAGTACTAGGTTGCAGCTGGAAGGGCATCCCTTGTGTAAAACATATGCTGGATAAGTTGGCGGTTCATTCAGCTGTGACGACCCCTGATGAATAAAGGGACTAAGCCGAAGGAAAATGAATGAATGAATGAATTAATGAATGAATGAATGAATGAATGAATGAAGACAGAAAATATTACTTTACAAACTGTGTTTTAAATAAATCATACTTTATGAACATTTTTATATCAGTCAATAATATTACTGAAATAAATTTAAAAACTGAATAAATATAAATTTACACATATTTGCACACGCAGACTCCGTGTGGGCCTACAGATAACCGATAACTTTTTTTCTAATTTTTTTCTGCATGACTGCAAAAACTAAAGGCAAACACATACAGATTTGAAATGATTTTCATTTTTAAACCTTAACTTCAGGACTTTATTAATTAATTATTATTTTCTACATCCAACTTTCGTTTATATCAATAAAATATAGTACCTGACAAAAAAAATATGCATAAATAAAGCAACCAAGACACTGAAACGGCATGTATATTGAAAACAATGAGGCAACCCTTTAAGATCAGATTTTTTTCTGCTTCTTTTCTGGGTCAAGTGGATGATTCCTCTAAAAAGACAGGCATGGCAGCATTACGCGGGACGGGGTAATGGAGGCATGGCAGCATTACGCGGGACGGGGGAATGGAAGTGCTTCTCTTTTAAAGGTCATTTTTCCTCAGTGGTGTCAGGCTCTTCGTATGGGGAAAAAGTGAAAGGATAAACTCTTCTGACAGCCAACAATGCATTATGTATGGCCAAGCTTTTTATAGGCCTTACTGTGCCACTGAAACATAATTACATATCTCTATTCATCTGTGCATGCTGCAGAACAACACCACTTTTAGGAGAGATCACAGATTATACTTTGCTAAATTTATGCACTTTTTTCCCCCCTTCAGGTAAGATTTATTTCTCTTTCAGGAAAGAGACGTAATATTCATACAAACGGCAAGTGATTAATTTAGTACCAAAAAGCTATGTTTCCTCTATGCTAATCAAAACAAATTTAAGGAATCTGATAAGTCCACAAAAAACTCGTGAATTAAAAGTTTTTCCAAAACCACTGAATGTATCTATACGTTCATTTTTATTAATGTTATCATTTTAGTTTATGCTTTTTTTTGTCAAATGTTCTCCAGTAATATATTGTTTTTATATTTTTCCATTCATTCTGTCATACACTCACCGGTCACTTCATTAGGTACACCTGTCCAACTGCTCATTAACACAAATTTCTAATCAGCCAATCACATGGCAGCAACTCATTGCATTTAGGCATGTACTGTAGACATGGTCAAGACGATCTGCTGCAGTTCAAACCGAGCATCAGAATGGGGAAAATGGTGATTTAAGTGACTTTGAACGTGGCATGGTTGTTGGTGCCAGACGCACTGGTCTGAGTATTTCAGAAACTGCTGATCTATTGGGATTTTCACGCACAACCATCTCTAAGGTTTACAGAGAATGGTCTGAAATAGAGAGAATATCCAGTGAGTGTTGTGGGTGCAAGTGCCTTTTTGAAGCAAGAGGTCATAAGCCAATGGCCAGACTGGTTCAAGCTGATAGAAAGGCAGGAGTAACTCAAATAACCACTCGTTACAACCGAGGTATGCAGAATAGCATCTCTGAACACACAACACATCTAACCTTGAGTCGGATGGGCTACAGCAGCAAAAGACCACACCGGGTACCACTCCTGCCAGCTAAGAACAGGAAACTGAGGCTACAATTCGTACAGGCTCACCAAAATTTGACAATAGAAGATTGGGAAAACGTTGCCTGGTCTGATGAGTCTCAATTTCTGCTGCGACATTCGGATGGTAGGGTCAGAATTTGGCGTCAATAACATGTAAGCATGGATCCATCCTGCCTTGTCTCCACGGTTCAGGCTGGTGGTGGTGTAACACTTTTGGCCCATTAGTAGCAATTGAGCATCGTGTCAACGCCACAGCCTGCCACAGTATTGTTGCAGGATAACACACCATGTCATCTCAGACTGGTTTCTTGAACATGACAATGAATTCACTCATATGGCGTCCATAGTCACCAGATCTCAATCCAATAGAGCACCTTTGGGATGTGGTGGAACAGGAGATTCGCATCATGGATGTGAAGCCAACAAATCTGCAGCAACTGCGTGATGCTATCATGTCAATATGGACCAAAATCTCTGAGGAATACTTCCAGTACCTTGTTGAATCTATGCCATGCAGGATTTAGGTAGTTTTGAAGGCAAATGTGGGTCCAACCTGAGTACTACTATGCTGTACCTAATAAAGTGGCCGGTAAGTGTATTTCCTAGTCTTCTAAACAGAACAAAACAGTATCTGAATCAATTCTAATTCATATTTCTATTCATTCAAATCAATATAGATTTTTAGTTTCCATTATTTAGAATCAACTTAGTTATTTTTCTTTCTATTTATTTGTTTTTATGTATTAGTTACTATTTTTATTGTACTTTTGTTGTCTATTGTGATATTGTTTCTATTCTCTATTCTGTTTCTCAAGTGTTTGTTTTTTTCACAGTATTTTCTTCCATTTTATAATTTCCCTAATTATTTTCATCACCTCTCTTTGTAATGTTTCTAGACTCATGCAAATTAATATTCCTACTCATCCAAATTAACAATAAAAATTTAGTTTTCTTTCCTTTCTATTTATTTGTTTTTCTATATAGTTATTCATTTTTATCGTAGCTTTAGTTATCTATTGTGAAATTATTTGCATTTAACTTTAATTCAAGTGTTATTTTTCCCATTTTTGTCCCATAATATTTTTTTCCCACCTGGCTTTGTCTATATAATTACTGTTTTATTTTATTACAATGTTTTATTTATTTTTTTATTAGTTGCATTTTTCTATTTTTATTTCTTTATTTTTTCCCCCACTTTTTTTACTCCCTCTGTAACTTTTCTACATTCGGTTTTTAATCTGCATTGTCCACATCACCTAAATCCTTCAACAAGCATTCAACCTACAGTATTTCACTTCAACAGGATCTACTACAAAAGAAAGAAAGAAATAAACACAAACACAGCCTTGTTGTTCAGACCTAAAGCTCAGGTAATGTCGAAGCGGTGCTTTTCTGAGCTAACAGTAATTAGTGAATCTGCATGTTTACAGAGACGCTGCAGATGAGAGCTGGTCTACAGACGTGCTGAACTGCAGCGCTGCCTTCTGGGATTTATTGCAGACGTGGATTAATGGCTCAGCTTTACTGCAGTCACATATGCACGAGTCAAACACACAAATGCAGCGCTGCAGTCCAGGACTGAACTCTTAACCTACAGTAAATAACACACTTTCAGAGCCAGCAGGGGCACAAACACACACACAACAACACAGCAGTTGGGGGTTATTGACGTATTTTCTACTTTCTACTATAGTCTAGTTATTTTGGATTTTGTTTGCTGTGAAAATTAGCAAATACTTGGCACACTAAAAAATGTATGTCTGCAAAATCGTTGCAGAAATTGTTAACAATTTATATGTTGAATTTAAATAAATTAAATTTAGTAATGTTCAACTTAATTTGTTTGTTTAAATTCAGCCCAAATAAATTGTTTACAACCACTTAACTTTAAAAAAAAGTAAATAAATTCCTTTTTTTCAGTGTAAAAAGAAATAATAAGTATATTTGTGTGTTGTCTTCTTTTATCATGTATTTTTATCATAAGTTAACATTTTTGGAAACAGTTTTATTTTTGTAAAGTTTTTATTTTTAGATTTTTTAATCTTTATATTATATTTTGTTTAACATATCTTGCTTGCTATACAGTAGTTTAAGTTTTAGACATTTATTGATCTTATTTTAGCTTTCATTATGACTTACATTTTTATTTTTAGCTTTTCTGTTTTAATTTATTAATTAGATTAGCTTTTTCTTTCTTTATTTCTTTCTTTCTTTGTTTCTTTCTTTCTTTGATGTTTTCTTTCTTTCTTTCTACTAATTTTATTTTATTTTAGGCAAAGTTTATTTTATTATATTTAACATAAACAACAAATGCATTTAGAAGTACGCTTTCGGTTTTAGTGAACTACAATAAAAACCTGGAATAAAGTAGTATTTTCTTAATCTTTGTTTTAGTTACACTCAAAAAAATAACTCATTGGATGAAGGGCAGGTTTTCCATCCAGTAAATGTGTTTAGCACCAACTAAAAACACTATTTACACAATTAAATGCAATTGAGTTGGTCCAACATGATTTTATCCAATAAAAGTTGAAATACATTTGTATTTTTATTTACATTAAACTCAAAGGTCTGATAAAATCGTGTATGTCTATTACGTGTCGTACATTTCAAAATCTCTTAGTTTTATTTGAAGTTATCCTAAATTAACTAAAAGAGCCATTTTAAGCATATTTCAGTTACATATACAGTTGATTCAGACTGATCCCAGAACTAATTTTAGGACAGTTATTACTCACTGAGCAAAGCAACAAACTGCATTTTTGCTAATGAAGCTGGCAACACCCAAAGCATGGGTGCTTCTGCAAATGGTAATCCCAAAACTCAAAGCATGTAACTTCAAACTTTTCTAAATAAAATTCAACAAAACTAAAGAGAAAATTAAACATTTCCCTCTCTTAATTCAATCCCACGCAAAAGCATGCTGGGAACTACAAATCCCCTAACCAGGTAGTTGGACCAACACAATTCCTTCATGTTGTCCCAACACAAAACACTTTACAAATGGTTTACAAATTTAAGTGGACTGAACATAACAAATACATCGGCCAAAGAAATTACAAGAATTGTGTTGTTTCAGCTCATTTTAAACAGGTAGTTTGTCAAGCAGCATCATTTTTTTGAGTGTAGGTTTCAAAGATAATTGTCAAAAAAGTATTTTACAACATTCTGCTTTTTTTAACAAAAACATACAAAATAGGAAAATACCACAAAGGAGAATAATTGTAGGTATTCAAACCGGAGTTATACAACAACAACAACAACAACAACAACAACAACAACAACTGTGGGTGGGGGGGAACCGGAGCATGCAGAGAAAACCCATGCAGACACGAGGAGAACATGCAAAGTTCACACAGAAATGTATCCTGGTCTATTCCTGATAGCAACCATGCTAACCACTTAGACACTCATCATCATCATCATCGTCGTTATTACTATTATTTTATTATAAAATGTATTATTAATTGCTCAATTAATGAATTCCCAGTGTGACTTGTAAAATGAAAGGCCTATTGAGAGCGATCAGTAAATGTCACAGCACCTATCCTTGATGGCTCAGTCAATGACACAAGGCGAAATCGCTGATCCTCCTTCCAGCAGGCTTGTGGGTCTGATTAATATTTATAAAGAAACAGCTTAAGGCCAGTCCCCTTGAGAGCCATCATTCCACTTTGCTGCCAAATGCTCGCAAAATATATTGACAAGTCCCCTCTCAGCGCAGGGTCCAGGCCCTTCGAAACCTTTTTAGCCGTTCGCGCACCGGGCCTTGAACGCGAGCCAGATTCACAGAAGCACAGCGATGAGAGACGCTGCGCCGCCGGCTAGCCATGCTAGGCCAATTTACCAATTCCCTCTACTTTGCCGTTTAATAAAGTTTCTTCAAGTGAACATGTCAGAGAGCATTTTATTGCCGAAATCGATCTTCACGGCTGCTTCAGCAGAAAGAGAAACATACATGTTTTTCTTATTAGTGTGGTTTGCTAAGGCAAGCAGGCCTGTTATGTTTTGCTCATATTTGCAGTTTTCTTCACAATCGTTAACCATAAGCATTAAAGTTCGGAGATAAATGAAGCAGGACAGGTAAACTACAATGCACTCTCCATTCAGCAAGTGCTGCACTGGTGAAAGGAAAGACGTAAAGTCTAATTTATTGTAAAGATGTGTCAGTGTTTGTCTTTCCTATCAGATAAACATCCAGCTTTGAGATATAGACTGAACCAAGTTATAAAACAATGGAAAAATTGCACAAAAAATTAAGCAACATACAAAATAAAGAAGCAAAATGCAAAGTACGAAACAAAAACACAAAACAAAAAATAAAACAATGCAAAGTAATAATAATAATAATAATAATAATAATAATAATAATAATAATAATA
>CAIGQW010056847.1:1011836-1029478 GCA_903798125.1 Danio choprae | reverse complement strand
TCACCTGTCAATGTGAGTAGTGCATCATTAAAAACCATAGCGAATGACGTCAACTTCTGATGGTTTCATTTCGGAACAGACTTCAGAGTCTTAAACCTTTTATATTGTCATGTAGCAGAAGTATTTAAGCATGTTAGAGAGAGAGAGAGAGAGAGAGAGAGAGAGAGAGAGAGAGAGAGAGAGAGAGAGAGAGAGAGAGAGAGAGAGAGAGAGAGAGAGAGAGAGAGAGAGAGAGAGAGAGAGAGAGAGAGAGAGAAAAGCATTCGCTACATAACCAATATAAACTAGTATAAAACTGTTGCATACATTATGTGCATAAATCATACCATGGACATTATGTTAAAATGTCTACTGGTTTAAAAAGGCCTAGGTTAAAAGAAGATGGGATGAGAAGTTTTCTGTCATAAACTATAGTAATACAAAGTTGTCGCATAAACCATGCGAACCGATTGAAAAGAGTTGCCTGTCAGTCAGCACCCGCTTTTTTTTCCAGGTCATTGCGCCTTTGCCGTGTGATATGTAAATGCAGACAATCAGATACGAGTCACTTCTAAAAGATGATATAAGCAGGTCATCAAAAAAATCGGATACAGTCACAAAATCTGAATTGACCATCAAGATCTACTGTGTAAACAAAGCCTTACTGTGAACTGCTTACTAGCGTCAAACATCCATGCATTCGAAACACCTGCAGACTTTGTGTGTAGAGTTTATACTGCATTCAGCAAAAATACAACACCATTATAGTAGGCCAGTCCAAATACACTGAGTAGTATTAGAGAGAGAGAAAGGGAGAGCGAGAACGAAAGGATGAAGCGTGGGAGGTTTAAAAGCAAATTAGAGCAGATCAATATTTCTGTCTGACTGGCTCAAGACTTAGTGAAGTGGCCTTAACAAAGGGCTGATATTCTCCCTCCGTGCGTTACGACTGACACCACTACAAAAGAAATAAACAAATGAACAAGAGCCGCCAGTCCAAACAGAGCTCATTCTCCATATTTACAGCACATATGCTCTTCCTATCTAACATTTCAAGCTACTTTAAGTAGATGCTGTTGTTGAAACACCACTATTTTAAGCATGGTTATTTTTGGAACAAAAAAGAACAGTACACTTAAAAATAAATATGTACAGCAATAGAAAAAGTAGTGGTAGCTCAATATTTGGTTTTTGCACATTCATTTTGATGACCAGCCTAACAAGTCACTTTTGGCATGTCTAAACATGCAAAAAATATTAATAATAATAATTTTGTTGAACTTTTCAACATCTAAAGTTGTCGTAAAATGGATTGAAGTCTCATAATGCCAGTCAAAGCATAAATAAACACTCCTCTCCTGAGTCACATTGTATGGAAAAATCATTGTTAAAATGCACATTCACCTAACAGATATAGATTTATTTATTTATTTATTATTATTATTATATGTATTTATTATTTATATTAAGTTATTATAATATTAATTCATTCAATTTTCTTCAGCTTAGTCTCTATTATAGAGGTCACCACATCAGCGGAATGAACCGCCGACTATTCCTGCATATGTTTTACACAGTGGATGCCCTTCCAGCTGCAACCCAGTACTGGGAAACACCCATAAACACTCATTCACACACACTCATACACTAAGGCCAATTTAGTTTATTCAGTCTATAGCGCATGTCTGGACTGTGGGGAAAAACGAAGCAGGCGGAGGAAACCAACACGAACATGGGAAGAACATGCAAATTCCACACAGAAATGCCAACTGGCCCAGCTGGGATTTGAACCAGCGACCTTCTTGCTGAGGCAACAGTGCTAAGCACTAAGCCACCGTTCTGCCTTAATATTATATATTTTTATTATTATATTATTATATAATTTATTATTTATATTTATTTAAACACCAAAATCGTATAATAAGAATAAACTCATCTTAAAAAAACAAAACATTCATTCATTCATTCATTTTCTTTTCGGCTTAGTCCTTTTATTAATCTGGGGTCGCCACAGCGGAATGAACCACCAACTTATCCAGCATATGTTTTACGCAGCGGATGCCCTTCCAGCTGCAACCCATCACTGGGAAACATCCACACACTCATTCACACACATACACTACAGACAATTTAGCTTACCCAATTCACCTATACCGCATGTCTTTGGACTTGTGGGGGAAACCGGAGCACCCGGAGGAAACCCACGCCAACACGGGGAGAACATGCAAACTCCACACAGAAATGCCAACTGACCCAGCCGAGGCTCGAACCAGCGACCTTCTTGCTGTGAGGCGATCATGCTACTCATTGCGCCACCGTGAGGCAACCAAATTATTATAAAAAAAAAACTATTTTTTTACTTAAACTAACCCAAGCTGTATGCAGTCAAAACATTTGCACCATGAACACAATTTAAATTAAATAAGAAAAGACACAAAAACACAAAGAACAGACAAAACAAGAAACAATCAAAACAAAACAAAAAACCTAAAAAAACACAAGAAACAAAACAAGATTAAAAAAAAGCAAAACTAAAAAGCAAAACACAAAAAAAAGAAAAAGAAACAAAATAAAATCAAAAGTTAATCTTCAGTTCATTTGTTTTCATCTATCTGTTAATTTCATAATCCAGTCTTGTATTGGGTCACATAAGAGGGTCTCGGTCTACTGTAGCTGTGGTCGATCTATTCCATTGTTCACTCGCATTTCTCACTTATGAAGCGGATTCAATTTTCTCAAATGGTCAGCCATAATTATCTGTGCAGTGTTTCTGCATGAGTGCACTGTTTTTATGAGAACGGGCCCCTGCTCCGGGGCCAAATTCCTCAGTAAGCCTTTTAATTGTGTGAGCATAATTGCTGTTGTATTAGATGGCTTAGTATGTCCTTCATTTCAGAAACGGAGCTGATTTCTCCTTAAGACCCTCCGTCTTTGATACATGTACTGTACATGCTCCATTTGTTCGCTCTTTGTCTTTCTTCTCTCCGTGGTCATGCTCTGAACAAGATTTCTGAAGGTAAGACGATCGATGGATGAGTTTTACAGACAGAAAGTTAGGTTTTTTTGCCATTTGACAGCGCTCCAGAGTCTTTAAATTACATCAGAAGAAACTTTCTTCTGGTTGAGCATAATAAATAGGTATGTTTAAAAGAAAACGTTGGTCAGTTATAATGGTATTCAATAAATTCAATTCAGTGAAAAAATTAGATTCAGGCTGTCCTGTCAAAAAAAAAGGAAAAATAAATAAATAAATCAATAAATCAATAAATTTATTATAATTATTATTTGACTGATACTGAACTTTCTTAAATACAAGAAACAGCTAAAACAAACAACCCAGGCTCATTATAAAAACGTACTCTTATATATATTTCTGGAGAGTGCTAAATACGTCCCAGGAGGTACATTTTTTTTGCAGTTTTTGTTTTCGCGAATCCACCAGAGGCCGATGTGTACGCTTTTTGAGATCTCAAATTTCTCTCGCGAGTGCCATTTGCACCTGCTGTTCTTGCGTAAATCCACCAGAGGCCGCTGTCGACTAACTGACTGAATGACAGACTGACCGATCGACTGACCCACCCTCCTCCTTCCCTAAACCCAACCAATAATGTTTTCAAAAGCACCGATTGACCAGCGCCCACCCACCTCCCTAAACCCAACCGACAGTTTTAAAAAGCAATCCAGATTTTTTAAAAAGTTTATTTACTTGTTTATTTTATTTTTTGGCTTCTGTTTTTGTCTTACCCGCTTTCTGGAACCGTTCTTCACCGGACTCTAACCCTGTCGTCGTGGCCAGTCCTCTCTGTGTCTCAAGTCCTCCGACGTACATATCGAACTACTGGACAAATTGGTAACAGCGGGAAAGCTATCCATATGGAGGTAAGCGGTCAGCTGGTAAGCGGGAAAAGGAGCGACGTCACACCCCCCGTACCTCTGGCTACATAATTCGCAATCTCCAGAAATGTATAGAGGGATGTGTTTCCAGAATGAGCCTGTGTTAAAAGCAAAACTAGACACAGAGCAAACAAAACCAAAAGAAAGAAAGTCCCATCTCATCATAGCACATATTACTTTATAATAGTGATTTAGGAACTAATAAGCAAGACCATCCCAGAAGGACTTGAATAGAGCATTTTTATTTATTTATTTTTATATTGTTTAAGGGATATTCACACAAAACACGAATAAACATATTAGGAAGCAATACCTTTTTTTTTTCACCATTTTATAAACAATGCTTGCAAGTCTGAATAAATTATTAGGAAGCCAAGCGATTAAAAAAAAATAGTCTTGCCATATTTAAAAAGAACGCCAGAAAGAAAGGCAAGAAAAATACCCCCATATATGGAAGAACAACATTTTGGGCTCATTTTGAAGGGCTCATAAACACTTTGTTTTATTCACAATTTCAATTTCACAGTCAAGCGGCTTTCCAAATGTGTTCTGAAAAAGAAAAGAAAAATAATTTAAAAAATGAAAAAGTAATTTAATACAACAACAAAACATTACAGCAGAAAGAGCAAAAATACTCTCAGGCAAAATTTAATCATTTTCAATTTCTGACTAATTGATTAATTAGATTTATTAATTATTAGATTTATTAATTCATTCAGATGAATTATATATTTTTAATAGTGTAAAAACAAGTAATTTATATTATATATACAGCGGGAAAAATAAGTATTGAACATGTTTTTTCCTGGGAATAATATTTGTAAAGAAGCTGTTGACAAGAAATTGAACCAGATTTTAATAAAAACCCAAATTATTTTATATTGAATTCAAGTCAAGTGTTTGGCTTTGCCATTCTAAAGCTGTGTTTTGGATCAGTCTTGCTATAATGTCCAGTCTGGTTTCCTCTTCATCATCCTGCTAATGTAGATGTTGGACTGAAGCAGCTCATATTAATTTACAATGACAAAGAACAGAGGGGTTGCTGAAGAACTACTGAGAGATTTCAGCTTCTGTCTGGGCTTTCTACACCTCCCTTTCTTCATGTGTTCAAAAGTTTTTCCCTGCGTCATTTCATTTTATTACACAGAACTTAATTTGTAAACTAATTTAATTTGTTTTCTTTGCATATATGGATTTCTTTGGTTGTTACCAACATCCGGTGAAGATTTCAAGTCAACGGCACCTTTAAAAATATGTTTTCCGAGAGAAATGGTGACGTGTTCAATACTGATATTCCCTGCTGTAACAATGTTTGATGTTTAATTTTCAACTAAATTTTTAAGTTGTTTATGTTTTAATAATTTACAGGGGTGCAAACTTGCTTGTTTACGATAGGCATTACCCGTGGCTGGTTTGGGCACTTCTGATTTGGGGAATGAAGCTGCGCTCACTTTATTGGTTAATAAGCCTGTTACACAAAGAAGACATAATTTTTACAGATCTACACAATTCAAGTGAATGACCTATTTCAAGATGAAAAATGAAAAATTTAGCCGAAATATGATAAGTTTGCACTTGCATTTGCACTATGTATATCAATAAAGGTATCAGAACACTAATTAATTTTTCTGATCCCATTAATGACTCTGTTTTTTTTTTTTAATTTTCAAATATTTCCCAAATTATGTATAACAGAGCAAGGATTTTTTCACAGTATTTCCTATATTATTTTTTTCTTCTGGAGAAAGTCTTATTTATTTATTTCGGCTAGAATAAAAGCAGTTTTCTTTTCTTTTCTTTTTTTAAATAATTTTAAGACAATATTAGCTCTCTTAAGCAATATTCTTTTAGATTGTCTACAGAACAAACCATCATTATACAATGACTTGCCTAATTACCCTAACTTGCCTAATTAACAGAGTTAAGCCTTTAAATTGCACTTTAAGCTGAATACTAGTATCTTGAAAAATATGTAGTAAAATATTATGTACTGTCATCGTGACAAAGATAAAGGAAATGAGTTATTAGAAATGCGTTATTAAAACTATTATCTTTAGAGAAAAAAATCTTCTTTCCATTAAAAAGAAATTGGAAAAATATATATAAGTGTCAACTGTAAATATAAAATGATTAAAAAATAAATGATTAAATGTGGCTTTAGGAGCAAAGTGAGGTTACGTATAACAGTGCATATTACCTGAAATCGATTTACGGTATTTCAACACATACAAACACACACACACAAATACATAAATAATGAAATAACAAAAATAACCAGCTAAAACGCAAATGTAAAACACAGCAGGACTTTAAAATTCAGTTCATTTTTCTACAATTCTCAATGAATAACTGCCGTCCAATCGTCCAGAAAGGACTCTAGACCTAATACACTTCATCTAACATAATATTACATGACTTCCCATGATTAACGGCACGTAACATCGCCATGCGTAGCGGATTCTCCAACAAAAACACAGGCGGCATAATGAGCGCCGCAGCCTGCATGACATTCAGACACAGCCCTTCACTTCTGCTGTCCTTTCAATGGCAAATCACTGGGGTCTAATTACCTGCAAATTAACTGCCATTTCACCATCTTGCATAAGATTATGTGGCACATGATGAAACGCCACTAGGGAGTCTAATCTGAAGAGAGGAACCCATGCACGCAGAAAACGATGTGGGCGCCACTTTGTTAGTCTGATAGCAGTGAAATATGTGACGGCTGTCAGAAGCAGCGGCCGAATAATGTAACCCTCAAACACCGTAAGGACACCGCATTATTTACACGTCAGTTCGCTCTGCGTTTGTTCAGCTTTTTGCGCTAGTCATGTTTGTCAACTGTGTTTGGCTCTGGTTCGTCCCTCGAGTCTCTCTTTCAGATCTGCCACAGGATGGAGCACATTTCGTCAGCGGCCCGGGTTTACTCGCTACCTTTATTTTGCCGTTCTCTAGAGCTGAGGTTGCAACATGGCCACTGGAGTTCAACACTGCTGGCAAAACCTCTGAATCACAATGTGTGACAAACAAGAAATGTGTCACACTGTTTTGTTTTTATGATGCAACTTTAATTCACGATCTGGCCGAAAACAGAACTTTACTTGCCTACTGTTTAAAGTCAGCGCAAAAACAATTGACTTGGTTTGGGCTCAACAAACCACCTGTAGAAACCCTCTTCTCTATATACACCAGACACTTTACTTAAACTCAATCTTACAATCTTTCCTCAATAAGGAAAACAATATTTACTTAGAATTTTTTTGATGTACTTGGATTTATGATGTACTACTATTTTGCACAATATCTTGCACAATATTGTTCTGTCTTATGTAAAAGTACTTGTATAGTAGGGTTGTCACGACACTGGATACTGAAATTTTTAAAATGTCAATTTCCCGCTAACATTTGAGCGCTGTTGAGCACGTTCTTAAACACAGCTGATTGTGTTCGCGAGCTCAACAGAAATGACTGTGATTGACCATGAAGGTCGTCAGTTCACTGAACTCACCACTGTTTACTGAGTGTAACCACAGTTACAGGGACACTGGAGCATTTTAAAGCCGCAAAAAAGTTTTTTTGGCACAGGCCTATCTAAAGGGTTAATGGTGCCAACTGATGACCAACAGTAAAAATGACAAATTTTACCTCTTCCCAACAGGGAAAACCAGCAACAATTAAAAATGCATGATAAAATGGTGTCATGGTTCTGTAATCAAAAAATGTGGTTATAATGGAAGTCAATGACGCAAAAACAGCCACAAACAGTAAATTAGGGAGAGAAAAATGAAAATTAATCAAAAACAATGAATCAAAGGCAATGTTGTTTCACATGTCCAAGACTTTGATAAAAAGTAAAAACAAATCCAGTCCACAATTATGTGTGCAAGTTCATGGAGAAAAAAAAAAAAAGTCTATTGAAAAAAAATTGTCTATTACAATTGGTACAATTTTTCATTCGAAGCGTCAAAACTTTATTACTGGATTAACATTTGGATCATTCACATAAGAACCACGGCTGCACGAACCACGGCCATGTGCTGCCCCACATCTTCAAATAACAGTTAATAAACTGCATATTTTTTACTACTGACACTACAAATTCTCATTAACTGAGTTTGCAGTCATAAACCGGCTCTTATAAATAAGTCTTAAACCTCGATCTTATAATCGCTCCAATTTCCTCAGTTAGTCCTTAATAATAACCAAGCACTCACTCTTGAGAACTTGAGCCAGACTTGAAGGTGTATTTCCAGACACCTGAGCAGAAACGTATGAGGCGCGTTCAAGTTTGTGACAGCAAATTAAACTCCGCCGACAAAAGCTGAAATCCGAGTCGCGTGCAAAGGAGATTGTGATTAGCTTTCAGTGACTTATGTGAATCATCACAGAAATTGGTACATGTGTATCGTGAAATGCGGAGCACAATGGCCGCAGTGTTTCTCTCAGCACAAGAGAAGTAACATGATCCTCCATCTTCTCCAAAGTGGCTCAAGTGCACATATTAAGGGCCCCTGCTTTCACACGAAGGCCCCTCTCTCCCAAAGAGCACTTCAAGAGCAGATTCTGTCTGACAGGACCAATGAGATCCTCCACGGAGAGCAAGGAAAAAGACACTATTGAGAGGAAAACATCAGGCAGGAGGAGAAAATAAATCAATATCATACAAAGATGTTCATTAGAGGAGTCTGTTGAGGCTAGCTTCACGTTTACTGAAGCTCATATTTGGGGTCAGAAAATGAACAACCCTCTGACCTTAAGCATTAAACTTTGACATATGGGTCAGTGACAAACAGGAGTGTGTAAAATGAAGAAAAGGAAAATGTATTTTTAAGATATAGGTTAAAATACACATGCCGAACTTGCAGAAACATCATATTTATTGTATATTTATTATTTTTTTACTTAAAAAAAAAAAAAAAAAAAAAAAAAAAAAAAAAAGTCTACTAATAAAAAAAGTCTACTAATAATTATTTTTACATTATTATTGAGAAAGACACCAGACAGTTGCATCACAATGAGTTTTATTTTATTTTATTTTATTTTATAACTTCAAAAATAATTATAAATGAAAGCTATTATTATTCACTATTTCAATTATTTCAAATACTAAAACCATGCTTGAATGATTATATAATCCTAATTAATAAAATAATGAAAACATATATTTTTTAAGAATGTATTCATGTTATTAATATTTTTATTAATTTTTTTATATTCACTTAATGTCACAGACTTTGGGCAGTTAAAATTTTTTTTAAAAATATTTAATAATATAAAATAATAAGTAATAATATACCCACAAATAATTACATTTTTTATTAACTTTTTTATAAACTAGTAAAACTTACAAAGTTTTCTTGTAAAACACACTCCAATAATTCTATTTAAAAGTATGAAATATATATTGTGCATATTAAAACACGTGACACATAATAATAATAATAAAAGTGCCTTACTTTTAACAACAAAAATTGTAAATACATGTTTTATGAAGATTTTACTGCTAACAGCATGCTAACAATAAATGCCCCCCACCCCCCAAAAAAGTTATAATAAAAATGGAAAACAGAAAATAAAATAAAAACAATAAATTGTTTATTTTTCAATTTATTATTAAAATTTCCATTATGAGTTGTGTTTTTATGTATTTCTAATAAAATTAAATTAAATTTTAAAAGCTAGTGAAATTTAAAAAAATAACAATAATAATAATGAAACACAAGCATTACATCATTAACCAGTTTAATATTTATGCTAAAATCATACTGTTTGGAAGAGCTTGGGAAAAAAAAATGGCAGACACACGAAACTCAAGAAAACATCTAGCAATGCTTCATCTACACAATTTTTCAAATTACCAAACAGCCCAAAAACAACCCAAATATGTGATCTTTGTCTAGCTACGCTCTGCTAACCACTGACAACACCAAACATTTTTTTTTCCTAAAAGATCATAAAACCATACTTCACTTTTCCCATGCAGCATCTAAACCTCAGCACAAGGGCGGGTGAATGAATGCAGGGTCCATCCACCTCACTTGGCTGTGGGATGCAGATCATTTGGGCTCCCAGGGTCAAAAAGCAGAGTGTTATCAACACAACATCGCAAAGAGCATTCATCACCAAACTATTCAACCAATTGGCCAACAAAGCAAAACAGTTGGTATGAAACACATCCATGTGAATCCTTTTCTTTACTGAGATGAGTAATAAGGTCATTTACAGGCCAGGAGGTGCATTAGCATTGCTCCAACAACACAGACAATGCCACGGTATACAAGGATAAATGGAGAAAGCTGGAGTCTGACCTCGCTCTGGCACAGTACCGCTGGAATGGCAAATGGCCAGTAATTGATTAATTACCCAGTGTTCAAAGGCTGCATTGCGTTCGCATGTCAACCAAAGCAAACCTATCATTTGTTTTACTATTTCAATGTCTATTTTTCACAACAACTTCAGCTTTCAGGCTAAGATGGAGTGGTTTTTTTTTTACAAATAATTTCCCAGAGGAAAATCGTATAGCTCTGAGGTCGCTTATTGTAAACCTCATGAGATTTCACTGAATGATTTATCTGTGCACATTTTTATTATAAGGAATTCCTTTGGAGCATTAAAAAATGCATTTGTTAATTCTATATTATGATCACTGACCTAAGGCTGCACAATATATCGTTTCAGCATTGATACTGCAATATTTCATTTATCATTTGCATGTGTTTTTGAGGCCTGTGACTGTATTATGATTTTAAAAGCATCCAGGCATAAGTTGTCTATGCTTGTAGATTGTTTATTAGATTTTATTCAGATATACTCCTTTACAGAATCATCCCAATCAATCGAAAATTATTAATTATTTCCAAATAGACATTTTCAAGTCTTCTGGTGAATTTGTATTCATATCACAATATATATATATACCGTGCAGCCCTACAATGACCATAAAATAGTCAGAATTAAACTTCTGTACTAATTTATACAAATAAATAAAAAATCATACACTAAAATCCTGTCAAGTCGGTTTAGGCATCATTGCATTTATTTTTTTATTTTTATTTTTTTTACATTCTGCACTACCATGTTTAAGGTGTTAATTTCATGTATTTTACACAATGAATGAATAACCAAGAGTCAACTTGAGGTCATATTTACTGCCGTTCTGCAATCATTTCCAAGTGAAATCCAGCCATTCCAATACAAATCTGCACAATCAAGAGCTGTACAAAGATCAACAACAACAAGAACAACAACAACAACAAAAAGGTTCCTATGCAGATTCTGCTCATGTTCAAGTTTACACAACATTGCAGTGGAAAGTAACTTGTATCTATGTTGGGCTTCAAGCATCTAGTTCAGTTTAAACAGATTTTTTCAACAAAAAAGAAAATGTACTCACCCTGACACAGTATCCTAACAACGCGCAACACAACAGGATTCCACAGTTTTGCCTTTCATTTTCAAACAGTCTGCTAGTTATTTTATTTTCAAGATCTGAGGTAATCTAATCTAACTGCTGCTGCTTTCAGCAGTATGGCAATAAATTACACGTAAAAAGGCATTTAAACCCGTAGTAGCATTTAACACTGAATAAAGTAGATAATCAGTATCTGAGGTGATAATTGTCTTAGTAGTATGTGCTGTTGTTCTGCTGCGACGTCGCGGAAATAGTATCTAAAGAAATTTCTCACGTCCCCATTACAGATGGTTAGGAGAAAAAAAGTACTTTTAACATGGAAAAGATAGCTTTTATCACGTGTTGCGCATCACATGCAGTTTGGACATGGTGTCAAGTGCTCATAAACCTTCATCTGTTTCTTTCTTCTGTTAAAGACAAAAGACAATATTTTGAAGAAAGCTAAAAAACAGTAACCATTGACATCTATAGTAGCAAAAAACAATACTATGAAAGTCAAAGGTTACAGGTTTCCAGCTTTTTTCAAAATTTTGAAAACGTTTAAAACAATGATGACTTTTTGGGGGAACTGTATGTTTAAAGCACTTTAAAGCATGTTTTTTCCACGTTAAAGTGCGTGAAATAGAAATATTTCAAAGAGATTAAAAGTTCATGGATCCAGAGATGCCAAAAAAAACGATGATTCTTAAAAGTGCTAAAATGTTTTAAAAGAAACTCTTTCTCTCTTATTTCTCTGAAGAAAAAAAATGTAAATGGATGCTACGCAAAATATGGAATTGCAGTCTAATTTTTCCCTCCATTGTTGTTGCAAAATAGCTTGGCAGACAGCATCCCAGATTGGAGGGAGTGTACCTGGAGAAATTGCATGGGAATAGGTGCCCAGACTACGAAGCAGGATCTCTTGAAAGTCATTTGAATGTAAATGTGGCAGCTGTTGTTCCTGATCCCACTTTTAGAATACACAATGTCCAAAGCCACTGGAGTGAAGAAAAAGCTTTTCTTTTCCCCCAACTGCACAGAAAAAAAACAGTCGTCTTGTGAAAAGCTAGAGTCACATTTCATAAAAACGCCCAGCTACACTTCACATTTAAAATGTAATGCCGCAAAGCCCTGACAGCTGTGTGGCCATACCAAGAATGTGTCTCCTTCAATGAGAATTTCCCTAAGATTAACCAAGTTTCGCCAAAGAAAGGGAGAGCCAGAAAATTCCCTCATTCAGCAACTCGCGGCTCTCATTCAGCAAATCTCCAGCGCTCAGTTGACCAGTCACCGTTCAGCGATTCTGGAAATGAAGAGCGCTATGGCATCTCCACCCCACCCTCGTCCAACTTTCAAGTCCAATAAAGTGTTGTTATCTCGACAGGCTGCCATTAGCCGAACGTGCGATAAATCACAGCATGACAGACTGCAGCTTCAACTGAACATAATGCTCCGGGCAAGCAAATACACCCTTCTGCACCCAATGCACTCATCATCGCCATTAATAGCGCTCGTGTTGAGAAGGTGAACGGGAAGGCTGCGTTCGTAAAGCCCGGCTAATGCACCAACTGTACCGAGTGACAGTGATTTATACGCCGTCTGAAAGGGACAAAGCAGCGATCTGGTCATTTGAGCGTGCGAGAATTAGCAGATTCCTCCCTAAACAAGTGACCGTGACAACGAGCTTCAGTTACAGTAAAGATCTGGTCTTCCTGTCAGAGCATCGCGCCGTTTAAACAAACAGAGGCGGAAACAATGATGTATTGTTTTGATTGAGATAATGTGGAGTCGCGAGTAAGACCTTCTTGGAGTGATAATTACCGGATGCCACCAAAGCTGTCGGTTGGTTGTTTGTCTTTGCAGGGTTTCAGGAAAAAGTGTTACACAATTATCACAGTCTGAAGAAATAAAATAAAAAATGCTAAGGACTTCTTGTTTTCAATTAAAGGAAGTTCCATTCATTTGCTTAAAGTTAATAGAGATGGAAAGGAATGTAAAATCAGAAATGCTAAGGATAACCAAACCAAAATATGCTCCATCTGCTCATTGAGAGGGTAGCAATTAGGCATAGCACGATAAGCATTTTCAAGGTATACCACAGTTTGGAAAAGTCAAGATTTTAACACCGCCTAAATCCATAACTATACCATTCCTAAGGTGTAAGATTTTTTTTATATACTTTTTTTTGTTTGTTTTTTAGGACAACAGTATCTCCAGCAGAAAAGATATCTAAAGATGGCGTTTTAAATTGTAAAGAAATCTGTGTTTTTGAAACAAATTAAGACAGCAGAAGTCAGAAGTGATTCATTTGAATTATTTAGCCAGACATGTTTACTGTTTTAAAATATCTTAAATGTTTCTCAAAATAAAATATATTGTGTTGAAAGGGGAAAAAAGTTTTTGTTTTTACCCAGACATTTAAAAAGAATATATTTTAGAGCAGTAAATCACAATACCGTGAACCCGTGATATCTTTATCCAAGGTTATCATACCGTCAGAATCTTATACGGGCCCATGCCTAGTAGCAATGTCACAAAATAATGTCTAGATTTTGATATTTATATCTAAAAATATTTGTATTATTATTATTTACAGTTGAAGTCAAAGTTACTAGCCGTCTGTTCCCAAAATCCCAAATGCTGTTTAACAGAAAGATTTTTTTCAAAACATTTATAAACTTAATATTTTGAATAATTACTAATTACCAATTACTAATGACTAATTTATTTTGTGTTTGCCATGATGATAGTACATAATGTTTTAGTAGTTATTTTGAAAGATACTACTCAGCTTAAAGTGTCATCTAAAGACTTAACTAGTTTTAAAAAGTTAATTAGTTTAACTCTGCAAGTTTGGTTAATTAGGAAAGTCCTTAGACAACAGCTTTGTTCTGCAGCCAATGGCCAATATTTGGGGGGCTAATAATATTGACCTTTAAATTTGTTTTTAAAAATGCAAAAACTGATTATAAAAATAAAAATACTTTCTTCAGAAGAAAAAAAAAGGCAACATCGCTAGAGAAAAATTTGATAAGAATAAAAAAATATGAATAATAATAATAAAAAAAACTATTTATCTTAATTAATAAGACCAATACATCTTAGATTTATGTGAACCCACAAGACTTTTGTGTCTATTAAAACACAAAAATGTAGACTTTTGTCAAATGATGCATTCTGATGCATTTGTCAAATGATAAACATCATTATTTGCATTTTATTTAATTTTTTTATAACTATTTTTATTTTATTTTTTTACCTTTAATGGGTATTGATAGGAAAGCATGTGGAGCAGAGAGAAGGGAAGGATCAGCATAAAACTTTGAGGTGAGAATTGAACTCGGGTCACCGTGAGCACCGGAGTGCATGTGTCGACACAATAACCACTACACCATTGGCACCGACATTATTTGCATTTCTGAGGAGATTAGCAATTTGTAATGTAAGTAACATAAAAAAAACATGCAAATGTTTTACTGCTGACAAAAACAAACAAACAAACAACAACTGTAGCAGAAAAAAACGAGATGTTTGCAAGCAGACAAGTGTCCATTAGAACAAATTGACGTTTATGGTTTAGATGTAGCTGTTGCTTTTAATCTTGGTGAATAACGGGGGTGGTGGTATTTACGGCACTATAAACTAACACACAATAAAAGCCTAATTGCATTAGCAGCCACTGAGGGTCACACAACTTTCACATTGATTTCAAATGGACTGAGCACACAGTGGGTCACAACAACTATAATGCAATTCATTGATCCCATTTTGCGTATATTTGTTCTTATCCACCCCCATGCTCAACACACTCACACACACACACACACACACACACACACACAAACACCAAAAAAAATAATAATAATAATAATAATAAAAGCAATGTTCTTGGCTCATAGCTGATGGAAGCACTGCTAGGCTGTGTTGTGGAAAGGATTTGGCACAGATAGGAGAGTTCTGATTACGTTCTTCATAATCTGATGGGGGATCTCTGCTTTCTGTTTCTGAAAACTAATGCCATCGTGTCAACAGCAAATCCAAGTTCATACTTCTTGGATTCTTGAAAAAGTATTTCTTTAAAGCTACCCCTGAGAGTCCAAAAAGTATGCATGAATCATAATAATAATAATAATAATAATAATAATAATAATAATAATAATAAAAAAAGTGTTTTACTTTTTTGCAATATCTTTGTAATTATTCCTAATATTTACTAGCAATTTCTGAGTAAAAATTGTTTTCACTCAGTAAATTCTGTTGGTAAGTGTTTTCTGTTTGGACAGAAGCATAATGAATTCATTAAAAACATTGCAGTTTGTTGGGCAAAAAAAAGGATTTTTCACCAATCTGCAAAACCATAAGATATTTTAAATAAAATGTATCATGACTATGATTATGGTTATTACACTTACTTTACAAGAACACCACTGGTTGGGCAAGCAGATAACCACATCCCCCAAAAACATACCACTAGTAGAGCTAATGTTGACCTATTAGGCAGTTTGCTTAAACATCATGACCCCAATTTCTACAAAATATTTATTATTTACTGCACTTAACTGAAATACCAGATGAAACCATGCTTTTGAAGAAGCAGAATTATGGATTTGCAGGAACGGTCTCAAATCCCAAACAGGCAAAAGGCCAAAAAGCAGTTGCGACTTTCTTTCTCACTATGGGTGTATCAGATCATGTTTCTTAGAGCAGGAAAAATGCCTCACTGCACAAGACAGTGATCAGATGTTTGTTGCACTGCAGGGATAAAGAGACCTGGCAGGGGTGCAATTCTGGAGCTCCTTAATAAGAGGAAGGTGCAATGAGCAACACTTCACCCACTGCGTGTCCACCTTCCATTAAGGTCCACACTCTTTCACAACAGCTCAGCTATGAAGCCTTGTTACACGAGAGACTTCGCATCACTACTGAAGAGTCACTGGGGAGATCAAGCAATTCATCGGTTTGCTTCCGTCATTGTTTTTGGTCTCATCCTCAGCTGGATTCAAGTTAGTAGTTTATGAAACCAAACTCACTCACTCACTCACTCACTCACTCACTCACTCACTCACTAACTCACTAACTCACTAACTCACTAACTCACTAACTCACTAACTCACTAACTCACTCACTCTCCTTTGTCGCCACAGCAGAATGAACCACCAATTACTCTGGCATATGTTTGTCTATTCCAGACGCAACCCAGCACTTAGAGTACACTAACAAATGCTGGGAACCACCCTTACACACTCCTGGAACCAAACTAAACCCACAGAAAAGAACTTGAGATCATTGGATAATAGGAGTGTTCATTATAGCTAAATGTAAAATATGTCAAACAATCTTTTTTTAACTACAAAAACAAAAATCCATATAAATAACCCTTGGGAAGTAAAGGAAACTGCATAATGTAAAAAAAACTAAATGATTAGAACAGGATAAAAGGGAAAATAAATTAGCCTGATGTTTTTCTTCGTTCTCTTTGTAAGAGCGGACAAAGGAGAGTTGCCTGATCCTTTCTTTTCATGGAAATGGCCTATGTGGTGACCATCTCAGAGTCCTCATCGGCTTGGACCATGACAACCGGGAGAATACAAGGCCATCCTCGAAAGGTCAAACCCATGGGGACCCACCAACTTCAGACTCATTTAGTGCTGCTACACAACACTTCACCAGCGCACTGCAGAACTCGGGGTCTCTCCAATTTAACCCCATGAAGCTTGTTGCATAAGATTTCATCACACTTTACAAAAAAGGTGCAAATTTGTGCTACTTAATGTCCATGTGAAATCAAAATTGACAATATTTAGCTTGCTTGTGCACATTGTTATTCTTCAGGTGAACATTAATCCGTGCAAGTTAATCCACTGAAAAAAAAGATAGTTTTGATCTTTAATCAAAGTCTGACCATGTGCTGTTGCGTTTGGAGTGGCAAATCATCTCTGTTGATGTCAGTTTGATGGCAATATTCTTAACCACACCCCTCTTACAGTTAGTTCACTACAAGGGAATGATTTGCAAAATGAAAGCCCCACCCCCTACTCAATATTCCATTTCAGTTGGAAGTACATCAACATACTGAAAATAAAGTTTCAGCAACTTCTAGTTCACGCAGACAATGAAATAAGTTAATATTGTACATAATGTACCCCTTGAAAAAATAGTATTTTTTTTTTATGAATAATTACACACTTGTTCTTGCCAAATTTGAGGAGAAAAAAGTACTTTTTCATAGGGTTGCAAAAATGTTAAGATAGTTAAACTTGCAATACATTTTTTTATTTTAAAATAAGTTTTCCATCATGACTCCTAGGTCTCACAGTACACCTTTATGATTCAATAATAATAATAATAATAATAATAATAATAATAATAATAATAATAA
>CAIGQW010056847.1:990501-1004374 GCA_903798125.1 Danio choprae | reverse complement strand
TGTGTGTGTGTGTGTGTGTGTGTGTGTGTGTGTGTGTGTGTGTGTGTGTGTGTGTGTGTGTGTGTGTGTGTGTGTGTGTGTGTGTGTGTGTGTGTGTGTGTGTGTGTGTGTGTACAGAACAGTTGAAGTGAAAATCATTAGCCCTTCTGTGAAATTTGTCTTATTTCTTGTAGTTTGAGTTGAATAAAAGCTGATTTAATAATTAAAAAAAGGTCAGTACCCCATTTAACTCTTTTAATCTATCACTTTCAATTATCTACAGAACAAACCAGTGCTTTCATATACAAACATATACATACCCCCCCAACCTCTAAAAAGAATCTACATTCAACAAAAAAATTGTTACTCAATTTATTGTAGCATAGCCCATAGTTCACATCAACCACAATCAACCCCTAATAAAATGAAATTGAGTGTTTAATCTTTTAAAGATGGAAACTAATCTAGTAAACTAAACTAAATACATTCATTTTGAAACTATTAAAAGTCCACTCATTCACAACAACACTTACAAAACAAATCTCTTAATGTGAAGGAAATCTCTATAACATTTTATGCAACTAACCTCTGCCCAAAACTCTGATGCCTTTACATTGTAGGTTAATGCAGGACACAACCTTTGTGTTTTTCTGTTTCTCTTCTTTTGTTTGTCTATGCCGTTTAAGTAAGTCTTGCCCTCAAATCCACAGCTATATGGGAAAACTCTCCTTTTCCGCCTTGCTTCTCTGCAAGGTTAAAAAGAACGGTCAAGGGTCTGTTTTCCTCCAAGTATGTTTGACTGGCCGGGGAACAAGAGAGAGGCCAGGAGGTGGTGTGTGTGGGGTTCAATTCACTGCATTATCCTCTGAAAGCTAATCTCGGCCAGGCTTAGGGCTGCTTACCGCTCTCTGACTGTGAATGGATGAGTGAAAAGTTAAATATTCTTTCACATGTAAAACTGCTGGGCCAGGCTGGGATTGTGGACGTGTCAGTGTGGGATTTGGAGACCCTTGGTTGACATTGGCAACTGGAAGACACGCTAACCTTATTATCACACCTTCCATATGGGGCTCGATGCACTTGGAGGCCCTTATATATCTGTGCTTTACAATGATTAAAGTATCTGAATGAAAGCATGAAACACAAAGACTCACTCCTAGATGTTGGGTCATTTTAACCCGATTTCTGGTAGAACAAACTCAAAAGTAGAATTCAAAATTTTTTTTAGAAGATTAACAATTCGTGGGGTTATCCATATACAAATTTTAAAAATATATGGATGTTTAAACAATATTGTGTCAATTATGGACAATCCCAATTTCTGGGTTGAAAATTTATCATTCATTTATTTTCCCTCGGCTTAGTACCTTATTTTTTCCAACTATTCCAGCATATGTTTTACACAGCGGATGCCCTTCCAGCCACAACACAGTACTGGGAAACACCCATACACCCATCTACACACACTACAGCCAATTTTGTTTACCCAATTCACCTATACTGTATGTCTTTGGACTGTGGGGGAAACCGGAGCACCTGGAGGAAATCCACATGAACAGGAGTAGAACATGCAAATTCCACATAGAAATGCCAACTGGCCCAGCCAGGACTCAAACCAGCAACAATCTTGCTGTGAGGCGACAGCGCTAACCACTGAGCCACTGTGCCACCCTGATTGAAAATTGTATTGAAAAAAAATCAAAATCAAAAAAACATTTGGGTTTGTGGTTTGTTCCCATTTGACCCAAAATTGTGTTTAAACAATTAATCCATTAACATATTTTAAGCATTTTAGAGTGTGTAATGTATGATTTGAGTGGTCAATTAGTATTTTACATTCATTCATTTTCATTTCGGCTTAGTCACTTTATTAATCTGGGGTCGCCACAGCGGAATGAACCGCCAACTTATCCAGCATATGTTTTACGCAGCGGATGCCCTTCCAGCTGCAACCCATCTCTGGGAAACATCCATACACACCCATACACTACGGACAATTTAGCTTACCCAATTCACCTATAGCGTATGTCTTTGGACTTGTGGGGGAAACCGGAGCACCCGGAGGAAACTCACGCCAACACAGGGAGAACATGCAAACTCCACACAGAAACGCCAACTGGCGAGGCTCGAACCAGCGACCAGCGACCTTCTTGCTGTGAGGCGAACGTGCTACCCACTGCGCCACTGTGAGGCCCTAGTATTTTACAATGGTACAAAATAATATGACCACATAAAAGAGCTCATTAGAATGCTCTTGGGATTGAAAGAACTGTATCCTAAATATCATATTATATTCAGGACTTGTGGGTTTGCTTGTTCATTCCTTGGTTCGTTAATCTGTTTAATTTCCAGCAATTCCCAGTGCTGGATTATGGCTGGAAGGGTGTTCGCTGCATAAAACATATGCTGGAGTAGTTGGCAGTTCATTTCGCTGTGGCGAGCCCTGATAAATAAGGGACTAAGCCTAAGGAAAATTAATGAATGTTTAGTAAAATTTATTCAAATTTATATCCTGTTATTTATAGAGTAGAACTTGCCATTTTTATTTTATTTTTTATGGTTGCTCCATCACAGATAAAACATCCTAATTCTTATAATAAATCTAATAATACAGAACTTCATGTTCCCACAAAATGATTAAATTAACTTAATTGTTTTTACAAATTTATGTGGATTAAGTTAAGTTGTCGCAAAGAAAACATACAGATTGTGTTGTTTTAACTCATTTTAAATATGTAGTTTGAACAAGCAGCAAAAGTCATTTTTGAGTGTAATATTTTCATCTGCAAAGTTCCCTGGCCTGTTGGAACAACTGGGTTTCAGCCATGGATTATTCTAAAAACAACATAGTGTAATCGCAGAGCAAGAGTTTAATGGAAACGTATTGTGAGCTATGCACACAAACAAATCTTTAACACACGCAAGGAAAACCAATTCACAAACAAATGCAGTTTGTTTTTGTGAAACTAAAAACCTACAGCAAACAATGTATCCTGATGTCTGAATAAATGACTCACATTCCAGTAAACACATCTTGAAATATTTTTTGTTTTTTTTAAGTTTTCAGTTAAATAAAAACAAGTGCCTAAATTTGGAAATTCTAAACAAAAATTTAATAACAGCAGCTGTTCTCAAATTCCATTCTACCTAGAAAACCTTTGTGTAAATATTATGAGTAAAAAAATAAAGAGAGAGATCAGGCTTAAACAATGGGAACGTTCCACTCTGAAATGTGCTGTCATCAAGTCTTACCTTCACCTGGATCAGTGTGGGCCTGAAGGCTCCATCAGCGACACAGGCGGCTCTGGCTTTTCTCCAAGCATGAAAGCCCAACGGACACAGAGGTTCCAACAGATTACCAGGTCATTGCAAAGTGCTGGCCTTCAGGCACAGGACAGCCGTCTGAGGACAGGGCAGCATCAGTGCTGCTGCAGTGTTTGCACTCTTTCAGCAAAGTAAGCTACATGTAAGAGAACTGTTATTATTCTGGGCAACCACATTATCAAGAAAAAAAGCATTGTAATGCTATCTTTACTGTTTAACCCTTTAAAACCAACCTGAGCGCTCGCTGCTCCCATTTTTCGTGTCTCTGTTTAAAAGCCAACAAAAACTGAAACCACATGGGTAAAGCATAATTGTTTTTCATACAAAATCAGAGACTTTACACTTTCAGATCAAGCCTAAAACAGGCATATGTTGTGATGTTTTTACACTCTGATGAGTTTACACAAATAGCCTAGAAACATTATGAAACACTCCTTTGCATACAGTGTGTGTTTTATATAGGTGGCTAGTGGTTGCTATGCCTATGTAATGTAATGTGTATTTATATAGCGCATTTACAATGTATGGCTATACACCCAAAGTGCTTCCCAATCATGATGGGGGGGGGGGGGGGGGCCTCTCCACACCACCACCAGTGTGCAGGATAATGCGACGGCAGCCACAGGACAATGGCACCAGTGGTGGAGTGGAGAGACAGGGATAGAGCCAATTCGGTGGATGGGGATGATTGGGAAGCCATGATGGGTAAGGGCTGATAGAGGCTATTTGGCCAGGACACCGAGGTTACACCTCTATTCTTTATGAGAAGTGCCATGGGATTTTTAATAACTGGTAACACTGACAGAATAGTGTCCCCTTCACTATACTGGGGCATTAGCCCCCTGCTGGCCTCACTAACACCATTTCCAACAGCAACCTAGTTTTTCCCATGTGGTCTCCTATCCGGGTACTAACCAGGCTCTGCTTATCTTCAGTGAGTAACCGGTCTTGGGCTGCAGGGTGACATGCCTATGACATAATCACCTCATGTGCACTATAAACCTAGGTTTGTCTCCTGTGATGATGTCACAAAGTGCGCTATTTGAAAATATACGTAATAAGTGCTCCTCTACGTACGTACTATGTGCGCTCTTCTCGTCACGGTCTCTCTTCATCCTTATCTGAAACATCATAATTTCATTGTAAGTGTTTTTATATTTATTCATTACATAGGCTTTTAATTTTAATTATGTTTGTTTTTTTCGGGTTAATGCTTCACTTTCGCATTTCATGAGTGTCGTGCTTAAAGCCAATTTATACTTCTGCTTCAAGTGCACGTGGTACAGTAGGTAACCTTTACACAATCTAAGCCCAGCTGAGATGGAGAAAACAACATTAAGCATTACTTTCCTTAAAAAAGTAACTAAGTAACACATTTAGTTACTTTTTTGTAATAAAAAAGTGACTCATGATTGTATTATGTTGCTTTTAAAAGTAACTTTTCACAAAATTGATCCATACTCTAATGAGCGTCCTGAAGTGCACGTCTCAAAATATGTAACTACATATCTTGATAACATAAATTGCATGGTCTGTGAATGGTCATTTTGGTAGCTGTGATGAGTGTGGGCAGGGCTGAGAGCCATTTGAGTGGAATGTGGCCAGAGGGATTAACAACTCCCAAATCCTTTAGACGATACTTTTGTTTTGTGTTTACATTATGATTAAAGTTGAACGTTAACCTGTTCCCACCTCTTTGTTAAGTGTAGGTTTGTGCTCTTTCTACAGTAGCATCCCACAATACCTGTTGAGATTTCCTGTGTAAACCCAAAACACTGTCAAAGAAACTTGAAACAGTATAACATAGAAACTCCACTGCTTTCTAGCATTTCAAGTGTAAAAATGCCCATTGGTGTCAGCTACTGTATGTGCATTCTCGGGCATGGCGATCACTCATCTTAGGCTTGTGTTAATTCTTTAAGTGTTAAAGAATGCACAATGAAAACATTTGTCATTAATAACAAATGGCAATAGATCTAAACAAGGGGAAAGCAAACATTACAGACATAGACACTGACAATACTGCACAACGATCCGAAGAAACTGAGGGACTTAAAAAATCGAGATAATGATAACTAAACTGAAACAGGCATGTAATTAATGAAGGCAGGATACAAAACAAAGGAACACAAGACAGGATAGATTTGTGGTGGATAGGAGACATGTAGCTGATGACACCAGGGCCAATGGAGATGCAGTCAATGGCGGTGGAGCCCGAGGCAATATACCCTGATAAGATATGCAAGTGGATAATCTCAGATTTTGGTTCCAGGCCATGTAAGTGCCCATGCAACTTATGTCATGCAGAGTTTCTTAAATTCTGAGCAGTGTGTGTGTGTGTGCATTTCTTAATATATTTTGTACATTCTCATTCATTCATTAATTTTCTTTTCGGCTTATACCCTTAATTAATTAATTAGGGGTCACCACAGTGGAATGAAGCACCAACTTATCCAGCATATATTTTACGCAGCGGATGCCCTTCCAGCCACAACCCATCACTGGGAAACATCCATACTACGGACAATTTAGCTTACCCAATTCACCTGTACTGCATGTCTTAGGACTTGTGGGGGAAACCGGAGCACCCGGAGGAAACCCCTGCGAACACGGGGAGAACATGCAAACTCCACACAGAAATGCCAACTGACCCAGCCGAGGCTCGAACCAGCGATCAGCAACCTTCTTGCTGTGAAGAGATTGTGCTACCCACTGCGCCACAGCGTCGCCCTGTACATTCTCAATAAAACACTATTATGAAATAATGTTTATTTGTAGTGCCATTTATTTATTTTATTCCTATCTTGCATGGTGGATCTGCAACAACAACAATGACAACAACAACAACAACTATTATTATTATTCATTCATTCATTCATTCATTTTCTTTTCGGCTTAGTCCCTTTATTAATCTGGGGTCGCCACTGCGGAATGAACCGCCAACTTATCCAGCATATTTTTTACGCAGCGTATGCCCTTCCAGCTGCAACCCATCACTGGGAAACATCCATACACACTCATTCACACACATACACTATGGACAATTCAGCTTACCCAATTCACCTATACCACATGTTTTTGGACATGTGGGGGAGACCGGAGCACCCGGAGGAAACCCACGCAAACACGGGGAGAACATGCAAACTCCATACAGAAATGCCAACTGACCCAGCCGAGGCTCGAACCAGCAACCTTCTTGCTGTGAGGCGATTGTGCTACCAACTGCGCCACCATGCTGCCATTATTATTATTATTGTTATTATTACAATAATATATTATTATTAGGCTATAATTGAACACATTAAATAAAATGTATTTGTTATGTTATGTTGCAATGTAATATATTTCACCTTATAACAAATTTGGAAGCAAAACCAACCAAACATCATAACATATAAACCTACATTATCCTGCAATAATGTTTTGCCTTTAAATTAATCATCCATTTAATGTTCATAATAACAAAAATATATAAAACACAATATATTATGGGAATGAGGGAGGGAGGGTGATACGCTTTATGCATGTAACTCATTAAACAGAATGAAGTGTGGAATGTTGCATTTTGGCATCTGTTTCCATGGTGACTTAAATTTTTGGCACTCTATTGAGAAAGTCTTTTGTATTTATGGTTAACATGACACACAACAACTCTGAGTTGACTGAACTTACTCCCAGGGCTACTTAACCCAGAGCCACACCATCCAATCAAAAACCAAATGTCCCGCCCTACAGTGTTTCCTTTGAGAAGAAATATCTCTCAAATATTCATTAATTTTCCTTAGTCCCTTTATTCATCAGGGGTTGCACACCGGAATGAACCGCCAACTTATCCAGCATATGTTTTACACAGCAGATACCATTCCAGCTACAACCCAGTACTGGGAAACATCCATACACACTCATTTACACACAGACACTACGGCCAATATATTTTATTCAATTCACCTATATCGCATGTCTTTGGACTGTGGGAGAAACCAGAGCACCCGGAGGAAACCCAGGGAGAACATGCATACTCCACACAGAAATGCCAACTGACCCAGCCAGAACTCGAACCAGCGACCTTCTTGCTGTAAGGCTACAGTGCTAAACACTGAACCACCATGTCGCCTGTCACTCAAATATAAATAAGACATTCCTAAAACCAGTATTTTAACCAAACTATTTTGCATTTCTTAACATACTGTGAACAAACAAAAGCATATCTATCTATTTTATTCCTTTTTCACATGACATTTGTACAAACGCATAAGGCATTATTCAGAAAAGAGCCATTGATAGTGAGCGCAAGCATCTGTAGGTATAATCTGCCACATTTAGATGCTTTTCTCACAGTCATTTCCTGGGAAATGGCTCTGTTATCAGTAAATGGGCAGTTTCTTCATACCGTAAGCATCGTATCATCATTTGCCAGGGTGATTGGATCTCATAATGCACTTGTTGGTCATACAGCATTGAGGTCGTTGTAAGATATGAAGATTTATTGTAGTACGACTTTGGTTGTTGTATTGTGTTTTTGATGAGTTACTTGATTTGTATTTAATAAAGAAAAATAGTTTCATTGTGTACAAACTGTATGCTCAAACAAGCCTGTTTTTTCATGTGCTCTTTTGTCACATTCCGTATGTACGTGATGTAAGTAAGTCAAAAGTTGTGTTTAACTAATCAAGGAGTTACCGCAAAAATAAAAATTCTGTAATCATATACTCAGCCTTTAATTTTCTTAAACCCTGACTTTGGGAAACACAAAAGAAGATATAGATGTTGGAAACCTTTTACCATTGACTTCCATAGTATTTGTGCTTTTTAATCTTACTATGGAAGTCAGTGGTGAAATATCCCTTTAATAGCTCTGAACTGCTGATATGGAGTCACAAGTCATTCACATATTATTTATAATAAGTATAAGTAAGTATAAGTATGTTTTATTGGACATCTATAAAGGGTGGGCTAATATGTCTTACTTCTAGACAAGGTGATTGCAGAAGGAGACCTGCATTACATGCACCATAAAACCCATAATTAGTGTTGGCTTGGCTGTGTTCACCCACTCCGTATTAATGAGATAATCAAACTAAATCATTATAACACTCAAGGGGCAAAGCAGGGGGAAAAAAAACTAGGATTTTTGGATTGCAGTTCATTTATTTATCCCGTTGTAGGTTGTGTCTTCCAGTTAGCATATTTAAATGTAAAAACTCATGAGGGGCTTGATTACTTATCATAAACTTTCATCTTCCAGAGGCAGAGTTTTCCCATTGAAGTGTGATTAAGTAAGCTGATTTGGATACATTCACTGAGTTAGTACAGCACCACGATGAGGCATTTGACCAGCAGGATTAAAATGTACAAAAAAGGCATCTGAAAGTAATGTTTTACTGTACTGAGGTTTTTAATTATGTGCGATTGTTACAACTAATCACTTTGATTATTCTTTTTTTCTTACAACTGGAATTGTACAATTTGTATCTCACCATGTTTAGCTATATAATCATAAATGTTTCATAATTCTGTCTATAAATTTGCAACGTTGAGAAAATGTCACAATTCTGATATGATCAATCAGAACTGTAAGAATTAGTCATTCAGAATTGTGAAAAATAAACTCAGCATTGCAAGATATCTGTACATTTAAAAGTCCAACATAGGCTTATTTTGAAAACTTACCCCTATATACATTTCTGGAGATTGCAAATAATGTAGCCAGAGGTACGTATGGCTGCATTTTGTCTTTAAAACAAACGATTCCGGGCGGTATGACGCCGTTCCTTTTCGTGAGACAAAAACAAAAGCAAAAAAATAAAATAAACCAGTAAACAACAGGATGAGAATGTGGTAAAATCTGAAAACGTCAATCGTTGCTTTTGAAAACACTGTCGGTTGGGTTTAGGGAAGGGGGTGGGTTGGGTTATCAGTCGGTCAGTCAGTCGACAGTGGCCTCTGGTGGATTTTTGCA
The DNA here is from genome assembly GCA_903798125.1 of Danio choprae. Lineage (NCBI taxonomy): Eukaryota > Metazoa > Chordata > Actinopteri > Cypriniformes > Danionidae > Danio > Danio choprae. Next base: position 995,112 of record CAIGQW010056847.1, on the reverse strand, counting down.
AAAAGAACAGGTTAGAATGGCACTTGTAAGAGAAATGTGAGATCACAGCCTCTGGTGAATTTGCGAAAACAAAAACTGCAAAAAAAAACCTCCTGGGACGTATTTGGCGCACTCCAGAAATGTATATAGGGGTACGTATTCAGAATGAGCCTGAGTTGCAACACAATAGTCAGAATGGGAAATGTAAACGTGTTCATACATAGACAACTGTGTTGCAACAAACTCACAGTTTGTAAGAAATCACAAAGTAATAATAGTGAGAGGTTTCAGAAAAAAGAGCAATCTGTGGAAAAATGTTGCCATGCAGAGAAAGACATATCTGTGAGACATAAAGCTCCGAATTGGGGAAAAATATGAAATTGCTGATGGTTTTTTTCTCACATCAAAGTTAACATCTCACAGTTTAGACTTTTTCAATCAGAATTGTAGACTTTATTCAGAATTGAATAACAATTCATTATGAAAAATCAAGTATGAAATATGAGACAACCTGCTGGAAAAAAATGAACAACAGTGGGAAAAGAAGAGTTGCAATTCTTAATTTTTTTTTTTTTAAAAATCAACATTTCATGACATACGTTACACTTTGAGAAAAAAGTAACAATTACAAGATGTAAACTCAAGTCCAAATAGTGATACATAAAGTTCATTCATTCATTCATTTTAATTTCGGCTTAGTCCCTTTATTAATCTGGGGTTGCCACAGCGGAATGAACCACCAACTTATCCAGCATATGTTTTACGCAGCGGATGCCCTTCCAGCTGCAACCCATCTCTGGGAAACATCCATACACACCCATTCACACTCATACACTATGGACAATTTAGCTTACCCAATTCACCTATACCGTATGTCTTTGGACTTGTGGGGGAAACCCGAGCACCCGGAGGAAACCCACGCCAACACGGGGAGAACATGCAAACGCCAACTCCACACAGAAACGCCAACTGACCCAGCCGAGGCTCGAACCAGCGACCTTCTTGCTGTGAGGCGAACGTGCTACCCACTGCTCCACCATGAGACCCATACATAAAGTTGCAATTTATTATAAAAAATTAGACAGTAAATAGACAATTGTGCGACAGGTTACTTACAAACTCACAAAGTAATATGTAAACTCAGACAGTTTGTGGAAACAAAGCTGAGAAAGTCATAACTTCGGAATTCGGAATTATGATAAATTAAACGAATGAATTGCAAAGAAAATTTTCAAAATCAAGACAGCTTATGAAGCTGCAAGTGTTGAATGTTTCAATGCTAAAGAAAGTCAGAATTGGACGAATTGTGAAAGATAATGTCAATCATGTGGGACAGCCAAAAACTGGCAATTTGAAGGTAAAAAAAAAAATTATTAAACCTGAGGTCTGAGAAAAAAACAAACAAAAAAGAAGTCAGAATGTCGAGATGTAAACTCAGCATTCCATTGATATTTGACCTAAACAAAACAAACAAAAAAGCTTGAATTGACAGAAATAACTGACATTTTCAGAAATAAAATCAGAATTGTTGAACTACCCATAAACTCACAATTTGCAAGAACCGTTACAGTTCTGAAGAAAAAAAATAAATAAATTGTGAGATATAAACTCAGCATAATGAAGAAACAAGTCGGAATTTAGAAGTGTAAACTCAGCATTGTTTAGAAAAAAAGGCAGAATTGGAGATTAAAAAAAAGGTACAATTACCTATTGTATATATTTTAACAAGTGTCCATATTTGAATAGTGGTCGGTCCAGATAAAGCATGTTAATCAGAAGCTGAGTGTGACAGATAAAGTAGGAGCATTTGTTATGCATTAGGAGAGTGTGAAATGTTCTCATCTGTCAACAGTGGCACACAAAGCCAAAGTCCTTAAAAAAAAGAAGACAAATGAAAACAAAAAAAGACCAAAAAGGGACCAAAAGATGACAGTGAGCACCACTGGAGGATGCTGAGAGCTTCAAAGAGCTTGAAAACCACAATTCGGCTGCAGGAATGAGACCACCGCAGGTAATCACATCTGTGCTGATATTCAGACCAGTGCCTTATCCAAGTTTATAAAATCAATATGCAAAATGTGAATATTTTGTAAGACTTAGTGAGTTACCTTCTCTGTTTTTGTTCTTTCAATGGGATTAATTATGAACCATTTCAAAGCAACAGAGCTACAGCTAGTGGAGTTTCATTCCCAATTGAGTCAGGGTATTTGAGTGAATGAATGAGCGTAGTCAAATAAAGTGGTTCTTAACCTTTTGCAGTATGAATACTGGACAACCATTGTATCTCAGACTATCCTCAAGCAAATCTCCACTACATTTATTTGGGGATACTCATCCCGAGGCCCCTACAGACTATGCAGCACCATTGATGTGATCCAAGACCGGTGAAGAGATGATCACAATGTATCCTGGACCAGGCTGTATCCCGAGCTGATGCTGTTTTGGTCATGGAGGAATGGAGTGCATGAGACTGATTCCTGAAAGGCCACAGTGACAAACGAGTCCACGCATTGATCATGTGGGCCAGCCTGACCTCCCGCCGGTGCCCTACACACACCTGCAGCTTTTCCACAATAGAAGTCCAGCTTCTCCAGCCTCCGGCACCTGAAAAAAAATCTTCATGAAAGGTTAAAACTACTTGTAAAATAGTAAGAAAAATTGTCATTTGTGTGGACTTTACCTTAAACAATTATTCATGTACCATATGGTTTGTAAAGTAGATCAGTTGATTCATTGGAACAAAGTTTTTCACAACTGGATTTGGCCATCCTCTACCATTCCTCCTTGCAGATCCTCTGCAGTTTTGTCAGGTTGGATGGTAAACATTGGTGGACATCCATTTTTAGGTCTCTCCAGAGATGCTCAGTTGGGTTTAAGTCAGGGCTCTGGCTGGGCCATTCAAGAACAGTCAGAGTTGTTGTGAAGCCTTTCCTTCATTATTTTAGCTGTGTGCTTAGGGTCAATGTCTTGTTGAAAGGTAAACCTTCGGCACCAGTCTGAAGTCCTGAGCACTATGGAGAAGGTTTTCGTTCAGGATATCCCTGTACTTGGCTGCATTCATATTTCCCTCAATTGCAACCAGTCGTCCTGTCCCTTCAGATGAAAAACACCCCCACAGCATGATGCTGCCACCACAATGCTTCACTATTGGGACTGGACAGGTGATGAGCAGTGCCTGGTTCTCCACACATATCGCTTAGAATTAAGGCCAAATTGTTCTATCTTTGTCTAATCAGACCAGAGAATCGTATTTCTCACCATTTTAGCAAACTCCATGCAGTCTTTCATGTGGTTGCACTGAGAACGGCTTCCGTCAGGCCACTCTGCTATGAAGCCCCAACTGGTGGAGGGCTACAGTGATAGTTGACTTTCTACAACTTTCTCCCATCTCCCGACTGCATCTCTGGAGCTCAGCCACAGTGATCTTTGGGTTCTTCTTTACCTCTCACCAAGGTTCTTCTCCCCCGATAGTGCAGTTTGGCTGAACACCTCGCTCTAGGAAGGGTTCTGGTCATCCCAAACATTTTCCATTTAAAGATAATGAAGGCCACTGTGCTCTTAGGAACCTTAAGTTCATTCATTCATTCATTTTCATTTCGGCTTAGTCCCTTTATTAATCTGGGGTCGCCACAGCGGAATGAACCGCCAACTTATCCAGCATATGTTTTACGCAGCGGATGCCCTTCCAGCTGCAACCCATCTCTGGGAAACATCCATACACACCCATTCACACTCATACACTACGGACAACTTAGCTTACCCAATTCACCTATACCGCATGTCTTTGGATTTGTGGGGGAAACCGGAGCACCCAGAGGAAACCCACGCCAACACGGGAGAACATGCAAACTCCACACAGAAACGCCAACTGACCCAGCCGGGGCTCGAACCAGCGACCTTCTTGCTGTGAGGCGAACGTGCTATCCACTGCGCCACCGTGAGGCCCCAGGAACCTTAAGTGAAGCAGATTTTTTTTGTAACCCTGGCCAAATCGGTGCCTTGCCACAATTCTGTCTCTAAGCACTTCATGCAGTTCCTTTGACCTCATGATTCTCATTTGCTCTGACATGCATAGTGAGCTGTTAGGTCTTATATAGACAGGTGTGTGGCTTTCCTAATCAAGTCCAATCAGCATAATCAAACACAAATGGACTAAAATGAAGATGTAGAACCATCTCAAGGATGATCAGAAGAAATGGACAGCACCTGACTTAAATATATGAGTGTCACAGCAAAGGCTCTCAATACTTAAAACCATGTGATATTTCAGTTTTTCTTTTTTAAATAAATCTACCAAAATCTCAACAATTTCACTGTTTTTCTGTCAATATGGGGTGCTGTGTGTACGTTAATGAGGAAAAAATGAACTTAAATTATCTTAGCAAATGGCTGCAATATAACAAAGAGTGAAAAATTTAAGGGCGTATGAATGCGTTCCGTACCCACTGTATATATTTTCCTACCATGGAAGTCGATGAATCTCAGCAACCAGAAGTCTTAAAAATATCTTAATTTGTGTTCAACAAAAGAAAGAATTTTTTAAAGGTTTAATATTTAATAATGTTTAAAGCTTTATAATATAATATAATATAATATAATATAATATAATATAATATAATATAATATAATATA
>CAIGQW010056847.1:964243-984143 GCA_903798125.1 Danio choprae | reverse complement strand
ATTATTATTATTATTATTATTATTATTATTATTATTATTATTATTATATGCTAATTATATCTCCCTAATACTGGGATGCGCTGTGCTTTGACTGGCTATCTAGGTCAAAAGTAAAATTGTTACCTGTTGCACTGCGTAGTCTATAGTGTGGAAAACTATTATTCACGATGCAGCGAAACCCTGGTCTGCAGTTATCTCTCTCTGGGGGAAAAAAGCATTTTGTTTTATTGGCTACACATCTGGGTCATAAATACAGCACACACAGAATAAGGTGTGGCTAATGAAAAAATACATAATTTAAGCTTATTATAAATTTGCTTATTTATTTATTCATTTGTTAAAACCTACTCGATTCTCCCCAGCTATTTTTTTTAGGCTTACAGGATGTTGTCACAGCCATGAACGAAATAACTGACTTTATCAATAAATTACTTATTATTATTATAGTAATATTTGAGCAACTGCAGGCACAACCTCAAAATAAGTTATAATAGGTTATAAAAATAAATAAATGCATGCACTCAAGGTGTGCTGCAATTTTCTTTCATATATGAAAGCAAAGTTTGTGTGTGAGAGAAATAAACAGAAAGTTGCAGCTCATCTAGTGCGTTTATTTAATTTTATAACTGCCAGGAACAGCTATGCAAACTGGGACATAATGAATCCTATTTTGAGGTTTTGCTTATAGTACGTTTATAGGTTTTTTTATAGTACATTTATACTATAAATTGCGTAAATCCACCAGAGGCTGCTGTCGACTGACTGAAGGACTGACTGAATGACTGACTGACTAAATGGCCGATCCACTGACCCACCCTCCTTCTTCCCTAATCCCAACCAATAGTGTTTTCAAAAGCACCAACTGACCCGCCCACCCACTTCCCTAAACCCAATCGACAGTTTTAAAAAGCAATCCAGAAAAAGAAAAGCCTGATTTTTATCATGTTTTACCACACTCTCACCCTGTTATTTACTTGTTTATTTTATGGCTTCTGTCTTACCTACTTTCTGGAACCATTCTCTGCCAGACTTGAACCCTGTTGTTGTGGTCAATTCTTCGATGTGTCTTAAATCCGCCGACATACATGGCGAGCTAACAGGACAAACAGGTTACAGCGGGAAAGCTGTCCATACAGAGGTAAGCGGTCAGCTGGTAAGCACGAAAAGGAACGGCGTCATACCACCCTGTAGCATTCGTTTTAATGGGTAGTGTCCGGAAGTGTCAAGACTTTTTTTTTGAGCCCTCCTCTTACTGCAGCCGCCTGCTCTCATCTATAGTGCCGATTTTTTCATGTGGTCTTTTGTCCACAATTATAAATGCGAATGCGATCTCCACCATTAGCGACGTTTACAGGTGGCAAATCAGCAAGATTTTGGAAGTGTCCGACTTCTCTTTTGAGCCCTCCTCTTACTGTAGCCGCCTACTCTTGTCTACAGTGCAGGCAAGGCGAGGCGCATCTCAAACAAGCCTATTATGTAGATCTCACAGTGTGACATGTGAGCCATGTTCGTATAGTCCGATAAGCTAAAATCATTCCAGATTATTAAAAATCCCACAGTGTGAGCTGGGCTTTACTTACAATTTGTGTTTTGTTTCTAGTCCTATTTCTTAAAATTTTTATATCAAGAAGCGTTTTCTAGAAAAGTAAAAAAAAACAATATTGTTTTGTTTTCGAGTTGTTCAACATAGGCTCATTCTAAAAATGTACCCTTATATATATTTCTGGAGATTGCAAATTATGTAGCCAGAATTACGTATGGCTGCATTTCGTCTTTAAAACGAACGCTATGGGGCGGTATTTTCGCTCTTACAAGCTGACCGCTTACCTCTGTATGGACAACTTTCCCACTGTTACCAGTTTGTCCAGTAGCTTGACATGTAAATCAGCAGACTTGAGACGCAGAGAGGAGTTGACCATGATGATGGGGTTTGATTCCAGCGAAAAACGGTTCTAGAAAGTAGGTAAGACAAAAAGCCCAAAAATTTGAGATCTCAAAAAATTTGAGATCTCAAAAAGCATACACAGTGACCTCTGGTGGATTCGTGAAAACAAAAACTGCAAGAAAAATGTATCTCCTGGGATGTATTTGATGCTCTCCAGAAATGTATATAGCGGTACATTTTCAAAATGAGCCTGGGTTGGAGTTCCTTGAATTGCTGGAGTTCCTTGAGTCCCTGGGTTCCCTGAATTATCTGCCAATGGGGTAAGTATTTCTAAGTATTTGCTTGTTTTCCCTTAATTTTGACTTATTTCTGAAAACAAAACCATGTTTTTTTGATGTCTGGATTTGAGAGAATTTTTAGAAAATTGATGATTTGAGATTTTTTTGACATTTGGACTAGAAATAAGACAAAACATTAATTAAAAAAAAAGCATTTTTGCTGTTTTCTTTTGACATGTAAGGTCTCTCTTCACAAGGCTTGTAAAACTGCATGATTTATATAGACTTTTTTTGCTGCTTTTTGTCCTTTTTAAAGCTTGACAGGCTTAGATTTTGATCCCTTTCTTCATATGGAAAAGAGTGCCCTATACGATCTTCTAAAGATTTTTTCCCCTTTGGTGTTCTACAGAAGAAAGAAAGGTTTGGACTGACAAAAGTGTGAGCAAACGGTGATAGAATTTTCATTTTTGGGTGAACAATCCCTTTAAGACAGTACAAGACTTATAAAACAATCTGACTGGATAAATCCAGATATTCTTTCAAGCTCTTATTATACAGAATCACATTAAACTTTAGTAGATGGGAATCTCATCACCCAAAACTTTTAATTCAGCAACTCCCATCCAGTAAGAGTCATTACAGCATAACATTCATCATAAACAAGACGTGTCGTTTTCTATGTCTCATTTAACCATTACATAATCTCTTCTCACATCAAAGCCACATCAAACGTAGTAGAAAATAATTGGTGGGATTCAAACGCAGCTGCTGGTTGTGAAGTGGCAGATGATTTTGCCCTTCAAATGTTTTTCTGAACTTGACCTCTGCCATTGCTCAGTGTTGGAAGGCGACAAGATAACAACCTCTTGTCTGTCACAATCAAGTGACAACTCTCAGCACTCGGGTTGTTTAATGTGAGCTGACGGCTGGTGTTTTTGGGCCCACGGTTAAAGCAGTGCATTAACTCAGCCCTCAGTCCAACTCGGCACAGCTGACATTTATTTATATGTGACTCCTGGGGCCTGAGTCTAAGCCTCACTCAAACATGTCACCACACACACCTCGCGTAAATAGGATCATGTGTGTGTGTGTGCCCAGTGTGATCATGTGATTCATGGCTCACTGGAGAGTCTGACTATGGCCGAGGGCTGGATGTTGGATGCTAACTAATGCATCACGGCTAAGACAGTGACCTTCAGACAGATTGACAGTCTACATTGGGTGTGGATTAAAGGGGTAGTTCAGGCAAAAATTAAAATTAGCTGTTAATTTTATTACAGGTTCATTGGAAATATGTGCTTCAGCCTATTTTTATGAAACCGCATAACATCTTTCAACATACGTTTTACTGTAGTATCTAGGTTGAGTTTAGAAGAGTTTAGGTCAGCAGTTCACTGGTCTAGGTGATCTGTAGGATAAGACCCACCTTCTAGTGGAAGTGTAATAGAAGAACAGGTATCTGGGTTTGCATTTTACAAAAATGTAGACTGGGGAACATATTTCCAAAGAGCCTGCATTGGTCTATTTACTTACTCCAAATGACTTTTATTCTTTAGTAGAACATGAAAGATTTTTTATTTTTAGCTGGAACTGTTGACATTGTTAATATTTAAAATTCAAGTCAATGGATTGTTTGTGTACGTGTGTGCGTGCATGTGGGCGACGCAGTGATGCAGTGGGTAGCACAATTGCCTCACAGCAAGAAGGTCGCTGGTTCGATCCTTGGCTGGGTCAGTTGGCATTTCTGTGTGGAGTTTGCATGTTCTCGTGTTCACGTGGGTTTCCTCTGTGTGCGCGTGGGTTTCCTCTGTGTGCTCTGGTTTTCCGCCACAAGTCCAAAGACATGCGCTACAGGTGAATTGGGTAAGCTAAATTGTCCGTAGTGTATGAGTGTGTATGGATGTTTCCCAGTGATGAGTTGCAGCTGGAAGGGCATCCGCTGCGTAAAACACATGCTGGATAAGTTGGCGGTTCATTCTGCTGTTGCGACCCCAGATTAATAAAAGGACTAAGATGAAAAGAAAATGACTGAATATATGTGTGTGTGTAAACAAAACAAACATTTTATCCATAAATAATACCTGTGATTCCTAACAATACATTAAAGTCTATTTAGGCAATACAATCAAAAACTTTATTTACAACATTCATTCATTTTCCTTGGCTTAGTTTCTATTTCAGAGGTTGCCACAGCAGAATGAACCGCAATTATTCCAGCTTATGTTTTACGCAGCAGCCCAGTACTGGGAAACACCTATACACACTCATTTACACACACTCATACACTACAGCCAATTTAGTTTATTCAGTGCGCATGTCTTTGGACTGTGTGGGAAATTGGAGCATCCTGAGGAAACCCACGTGAACACGGGGAGAGCATGCAAACTCCACACAGAAATGCCAACTGGCCCAGCCAGGACTCAAACTAGCGACCTTGCTGTGAGGCAACAGTGCTAACCACTGAGCCACCGTGTCACCTATTTACAACATTATTACTTTTATAATTACTTTCCAACGATTTTTATTGGAAAGTCAATAAATGTTTGAACCCTTTTTATTTATTTTTTTGGCCAAATTTATAGGCTATAACCAGTAGGATGTACAGTAACTGTGACAATTTACCAAATTATGAATTTAACACTCTAATTGAGGAGTGCAAGGTGTAATTATAAATATTTTAGATATTGTCACGATCACCAGCGGTCTAGGCTTTGCAGATCTCTGGAAAACATACATTATCACCCGGACTACAATTCTGCCATTATATGAACTACAACTCCCTTCAGGCACCACACACACCCACCTGTTCTGGTTCACCTTTGATTACATACACACAGCTGGGAGCTGCTCAAGGACTGATCACTCAGACTATATAAACTGCTCAGATTGACACTCACATTGCTGAGTCTTGTTGGTTTTTACCCTGTAAGATCACAAAGCGGTTTTCCTTGGTTTTTTATCTCCATCTTTGACCCTTGCCTTGCCTTGCCTTGCCTTGCCTTGCCTTGCCTTGCCTTGCCTTGCCTTGCCTTGTTCTTTTGTTTACGTTGTCTGCTGCCTGCATCGACCATTTGCCTGTGACCTGATTACGCTTCCGGATAATCTTGTATGTACCTGTTAGCTCCTGTGTCTGACCATTGCCTGCCTGACTACTACTTAATAAAACTGCATGTGGGTCCTCAACTCTGTTGCCAGTGTCCTTCAGTTACAGATATACTAGAATATGTTATTCTGTAGCTGCCTGAATGTATTTTATCTCAAACAACATTTAAAAACTAAAAACCAATTGTTGTTTTATGCAGAATTAAGTGGCTTGAAGGTCTGTCTTTTTGTCTGTATTTTGTGCCTGAGTGTGAGATGCTGCTGTTGATAATATGTATCTAATATGCACAAAACTGTAATTTCCCTAAGTATAGTCTAGTTTTTGAACAGTTTCACAAACACATTTAATTTTAAAAACTGTTGTCAGAATATGATTGTCTTGCAATCTATAAGATAGATATAGCTAATCCTATAACTGTAAAGTGACCACAACCGTCACCCAGTGCATGATTAACTTTTACCAAATTGTTACCTCATATTTTCTAAGCTAAAAAGTATTAATATAATTATTTCTGTTCTGCGTTCTTGTCCTTAAAGATTTTCAATATTTTGATAATGCGCAATAATCTTAACACATTTCAAGCATGCAGGTGCTACTGAACTAAAGACACAACAGTGACATAATTGGAGGTTGTTGTTTTTTTGTATGTTTGACATGTTGACAGCTTTTAGCTGCAGTGATGGGAGTGCAACAATCACTCCTAGTGTCACATACACATAAAATCATTGCTTATAAGTTGTGACGTTTGCATCCATTAGAGTTTTACTATAATGAGTACATATACAACACGAGTATGTCCATGGCAAAAATATAAATACTGTTGAAGGGCGGATAGATACAAGTGTAAAATGCCATTTGCTGTTTAGGAATCGATAAACATAATCAAAATGCGTGCATCATATCCAGTGCCCAGTTCTTTGAAATTTGGAACTGGTTCTCAATGCACAACCCTAAACATGACACGTGTGGACTAAAACTCATGAGGTGATTCTGTAGGTTCACAATCTAACAAAATCAGTACCTCCGCTGATCCTGTATAAGGCTATGTGGAGGCTATGGATTACTTTATCAAATGGAAGTTTTAAATACTCTTAGGCTTTTATCTCTTTTGTGGATCCATGGTTCACTGGACTTTAACCCAAACACTTTTTGCAGTTTCACAAAAATGTAGGCTGAAGCACGTATTTCCAATGATTACATTTAAAAGTGTACCTATTATGGCCCTTTTCACAAGACGTAAAATCAGTCTCTGATGTGTGTATGTGAAGTTTGAGCTCAATACCTCACAAATAAGTTTTTATAACTCTTTGAAACTGCCCCTTTTAGGCTTTGAGCCAAATTGTGCTGTTTTGCTGACTGTTGCAATGTAATGTAATATAATGTTTTTTTATATAGCGCATTTATTGTTTATGGCCATACACTCAAAGAAAATTTGTTGCTTTAATTTCAAATTACACTGTGCTACCAGCCCTCTTCTCAAAACCAGGCGGAGCTACAAATGCCTATGCATCAGCATAGTGGTAGATTCAAAGCAATGCTAATGTTATCTATTCACTAAATTGAAAAACTGAAAATGTAGGTAGTCTATAGAGAATACAGTGTTCATTTGTGCATCCTAAAACTCTAAAAAAAAAAATAATAATAATACTGCCCCTTAATTGCTGACACTATCATTGATCAGGTATGGTGTGAAAAATTTAACAGCAGACAGCTGCTTCTCAATTAGGGCTGTCTATGCTAATGAGAAAGAGATCGTCACTAATGGGCAGAACTTTCCCCCTCTATTGACATGAACAAAGGAAAAATGTCAATCAAAGTGTTTCTGCAGACTGTTTTTATAAATTGTTATTGTAAAAAAAAAGAATAAATTCATTTGAACAATTAGAGGCTGGCAATATTCACACACTGTTGCCACACAAATGTGTTTAAACATTATAAATGTGATTTTTGCATAATAGGTCCCATTTAACATGCAAAGCTCATAATTTTTATGTGATTTGTTTTTTGTTCTGTAAAGATTGTGCTAAAAACTGGAAAGTTGTACGCATGTGCAATAACAGAATTAGTGACATGTATGGCCATCATCAAAAGAAAAGGGAAAAAGAAATAGGAAGATGTCAAAAATTAAAACTGTAAACTTTATGGTCATGCAAAGTGCACGTCAAAAGAGCAAATCTGATTTGAAGCTTGTGACATATAAATACGCATATCAACCAACAGTTTACATTTTGGACAAACTGTGAAATTACAATTGACTGTGACCCGATCTTACCAAAATTTGTAACATTTTAATTTTGTGGATAATAAGTCGGAATTCATTCATATACGGTGAATCCGGAAAGTATTCATAGCGCTACACTTTTTCCACATTATTTAATTCATTCATTCATTTTCTTTTTGGCTTAGTCCCTTTATTAATCAGGGGTCGCCACATCGGAATGAACCGCCCACATTATTTAATGTTACGGCCTTATTCCGAAATTGATTAAATTCATTTATTTCCTTAAAATTCTACACACAATAGCCCATAATGACAATGTAAACAAATATTTTTTGAAATTGTTGCAAATTTATTAAAAATAAAAAACCTGAAAAATCACATGTACATAAGTATTCACAGCCTTTGCTCAATACTTTGTTGATGCACCTTTGGCAGCAATTACAGCCTCAAGTCTTTTTGGAATATGATGCCACAAGCTTGGCACACCTGTCTTTGGAAATTTTTGTCCATTCCTCTTTGCAGTACCTCTCAAGCTCTATTAGGTTGAATGGGAAGTGACGGTGTACAGCCATTTTCAGATCTCTCTAGAGATGTTCAATAGGATTTAGGTCTGGGCTCTGGCTGGGCCACTCAAGGACATTCACCAAGTTGTTGTGAAGCCACTCCATTGATATTTTGGCTGTGTGCTTTGGGTCATTGTCCTGCTGGAAGATGAACCATCGCTATAGTCTGAGGTCAAGAGCACTCTGAAGCAGGTTTTCATTCAGAATGTCTCTGTACATTGCTGCATTCATCTTTCCCTCTATCCTGACTAGTCTTCCAGTTCCTGCTGCTAAAAAAATCTTCCCCACAGCATGATGCTGCCACCACTATGCTTCACTGTAGGGATGGTATTAGCCTGGGGATGAAAGGTAACTCCTGGCATTCACTCTAAAGTTTTTAATTTTAGTCTCATCAGACCAGAGAATTTTGTTTCTTATGTTCTGAGAGTCCTTCAGATGCCTTTTGGCAAATTCCACGCGGGCTGCTATGTGCCCTTTACAAAGGAGTGGCTTCAGTCTGGCCACTCCACCATACAGGCCTGATTGGTGGATTGAGGCACAGATGGTGTCTTTCTGTGAGTGCATTACACAGTGCAGCGTCTCTCCACAGAAGAACACTGGAGCTCGGACAGAGTGACCATCGGGTTGATCACCTCCCTGACTAAGGCCCTTCTCCCCCACTTATGGATGATGGAGGCCACTGTACTCATTGGAACTTTCAGAGCAGAAGAAATTATTCTGTAACCTTCCCCAGACTAGTGCCTCGATGATAATGCGGTGCGGCCTCGATGCTCGATGCAGGTGCGGCGCTAATCAAAACAATGATGGTGATCGGAGTGATTGAGGTGACTGTGAGTGAGGAGAACCTGGCCTGGCTGTTACAAACAGCTACTGTATGTTCAAAGTTTTCAAAATTTTATACAAATTACCCACTAACTGGTTCATTTCCTGTGAGAGTTAGGAAGCACCACTACTAGTTAAATTATGATGCAAATTAAATTACTGCACCATGAGAATACCTTAAGCACTTATAACACTGTATGCAAGTTTAATATAGTTTTCCCTATACACCTGGATTAAATTAACCTGTGTTATCTGCTAATTGATGCTTCTCTGTAGTGTCTCTTAATTGACGCTTATAAATGTATATCAACTTATTGTCAGCTCATCTCCTGAAAGTTTAAGTACATTTAGTACATTGTAAAGTTACAACCCAGGCTCATTCTGAAAACGTACTGCTATATACAGTTCTGGAGAGCCAAATACATCCCAGGAGCTATGTTTTTTGCAGTTTTTGTTTTCGTAAACGCACCAGAGGCCGCTGTGTACATTTTTTGAGATCACAAATTTCTCTCGCGAGTGCCATTTGCGCCTGCTCTTCTCACGTAAATCCACCAGAGGCTGCTGTCGACTGACTGACCGACCAACTGACCCACCCTCCTCCTTCCATAAACCCAATCAATAGTGTTTTCAAAAGCATCGATTGACTCACCAGCCAACTTCCCTAAACCCAACCGACAATTATAAAAAGCAGTGTAGAAAAAGAAAAGCCCTCACCTGATTTTTAGCACGTTTTCAGATTTTACCACATTCTTACCCTGTTATTTACTTGTTTATTTTATTTTTTGGCTTCTGTTTTTTTCTTATCTGCTTTCTGGAACCATTTGTCGCTGGACCCAAACCCCGTCGTTGTGGTCAGTTGTGGTCCTCTCTGCGTCTCAAGTCCGACGACGTCCATAGCAAGCTAACAGGACAAACTGGTAACAGCTGGAAAGCCATCCATACATGAGGTAAGCAGTCAGCTGGTAAGTGCAAAAAGGAATGGTGTTCCTTTACGCCCCATAGCGTTTGTTTTAAAGATGAAAAACTTATGCAACCATACGTACTTCTGGCTGCATAATTCGCGATATCCAAAAATGTATATATGGCTACGTTTTTAGAATGAGCCTATGTTGCAACATTAACATCACTCATTACGATATTCTCTAATTTGATTGGTTTTGTCAGGTGTGACATTTAGTGACCAACCCCACTCTGTTATTAAGCAAATCTTGTTTTTGATTACTTTAGTTTATATTAACTTCGGCTAAAAAACTGTATATTTTGTTTTTAAAAGTATGCAATGATAAACCTGCATGGGAAAGAAATGTTATTGATGAGTCATTCAAAGTTAATACAAAATTTTTCTACATTTCATAGGAGATGAGAAACACTTGAAAGGTGTGGACAGAGAGGGTATATAAGACACATTTCATATATATCAATGTGAATTAATAGAAAAGTAGCCTGAGAGAAAACTCAGTAGATTAGTGTAGTATTTCTGAGGAGCTGCTGGATAGTCCTGTATGGATGTTTACTAAATGTTTGATAAAGAGTTTTTGATTTATTGTTCTCATATTTAAAGTACAACTTTATCAGACCTGGAGCTTTGACACGTTTGAGTTTCAAAATTATGCCAAGAATAGCATCTAATTTTCATAATAGTTTTGCTTTCTAATAATCTTAGGATTTTTAAAGAGAGAGGTGGTGGTGGTGGGGGTGGGAGGCGGGAGCGTCTCAGAGAAATAACAAAGTTTTGAGATCAAAAAAGTTAAGTGTAGAAAAAAAAAAACATTGTTTTGGTCATTAGACATATTGTTTTTCAGGTTTTCTTTCCCTAATTGGTAAGTTGATTGCTGCTTTGATCACGCACTGAACATTAATCACACAGTGTATGTTAATTGAGTTTTTTAGATGTTTTAAAGTCATTATGAAAGTGCAAAAAACTGTTGATTATCGATTTAAAGCAACCATGCAAAAGAAATGTTTTCTTAGGTTATTAGAGATGCTGAATTAAATGATGATTAAGACAATTACAGAATATAAGTTATTTTCATATGCAAGATGCTAGATGTAGCAAGTTCCATTAAAAAAAAAAAAAAAAAAAATATATATATATATATATATATATAATAGATCATTTTTCAAATTACTTTGACAGTAATTGGTCATAGTGGTCATTGGTTATAAAAAACTGAATGTGAAAATGCATTTATTTAACCAAACTTCAAAAATGTTACCCTGGTCATATGTGTAATTTTTTTTTGAGATTTATAAATAATCTGAAAGCTGAACAAATAGGTTTCTATTGTATGGTTGTTATAATAGGATAATATGTGGCTGAGGTACAGCTATTGAACTATTTACAGAAAATCTGGAATCTGAGAGTTAAGAAAAAAATCTATATACTGCGAACATTGTCTTTTAAGTTGTCAATATGAAGTGCTTACCAATGCCTATTTCTAATACGAAATTGTATTTTGGTATACTTACAGTAGGGAATTAACAAAATCTCTTCATGGGACATGATCTTTTAACTAATATTCAAATATTTTTGTGGCATAAACGTAAAATAGATCATTTTGGTCTAAACAATGCATTATTGGCTTATTTTTGTGATTCGGGGTCTCATATGTGGATGTTGGAGAATGTGAAGCATCACAGCAGCAAATGTGTCTGCATACGACCACTAGCATTCTGTCATTACCAGCAGACAATTGTCTAAGCTACACACAAATGTCATGTCACATCATAAGCAAAGAGAACCAATTATAATCACCGTCACTGGAAACATTATATGTTTCATGTTCAATTTCTGACATACTTCACAATTTAAAGCTACTGCTGACAACAGAATGAATTAATTGTAGTGCACATTTGCATCGCTGTAGAGCAGTGGCGTCAATTATACACCTGCAGAGCCAATGTCCAGCAGAGTTTAGCTTCAACACTTGACTAGAAGTCTCTAATGAATCTGAGGGCCTTGGAAGGTAACTTTCACTACAAAAATAATTTTCTTACTTTGGGTTTTTGTCTTGTTTCTAGTCAAATAGAGAGCAATGGCTCCCCTTGAGTTTTCTGTATGTTTAGATGCAACTTAAAAAAACATCCCAAAAATGCTAATTGATTTTATGTCAATCAAATACACTGATGTCAAAATGACATCAAATTGACATCTAACATTGGCGTCAAAAACACATCAATTGAAGGACTCTCCTGTAATCGATTTATGATGTGTTTTTTTAGGTCATTGTTAGATGCCAATTTGATGTGGCTTTGACATCAGTGTAGTCTACATGCATCGGACAAAATCCAGTGTAAATTTGACATTTGTAATCAAAGCTGTCAGCTAAATAAACCTTTTCTTATTTTTTAATCTTATTTGGGTTGTTATGTTGTTAGTCAAATGGACATCAACGTGTGGATGTCAATGGGCTTCAAGGTTTCGACATCAAAACGATTAGCTTTATTAATGTGTTTTTGATCTCAATGTCAATTTGATGTTGTTTTGACATCAAAATGCCTGCTGGGATTTGAATGGCCTCATAAACAACAAAACAATGTTTTACTTTTCTAGAAAATGCAGATATTTGGACTAGAATCAAGACAAAAACTCTAAATAAGAAAAACAGAATTTTTTTGCAGTGTTCAGGCTATGATAGAAACTAAACTGTGCAGGACAGTTTACCCAGCCCTGCTGTAAAGCCTTCAGAAGAACCTAAAATATTAAAATAAATATAAAAATACATTTCATGAACCCTTAAAGCAGACTAGAAGGGATTCCATCATCCCATGTTCTTCTAAAACTCAATATGTGCCAGTGTTTTTTTTTCTGACTGGTAAAATATGTAGTCTTTTCCTCACTCTAGGAATCTCATGTTCATTAAACTCAGTTCCTGTATAACATGACAGTCATCTCATCTCAAAAGTAGCATAACTGTCTCTCAGTTGAGAGGGAATCAATACATTGACATGCACACAGACAATCAGACTCTTCTCAGTGATTAAGACTTTCACAGCTGTGGTGAAATTAAGAGGTGCTCTCTTGACTGCGCCACTGAAGACTTGATCAGCTCAGGGGCCGACAAGCCCCCAAATTAATCTTTAATCAAGAGACTGTTCACTAAAAATCAGAAGAGGATGAGTGCAGTCTGCATATGTTGAAGTGCTTGGCCAAGAACTGTTTCTGAGTAGTTGTGCCCTTCTCGTTGTTGTTGTCCTGAACCAATTTACGAAAAGCTATAAAACTGATCTGCTTTCACAGACATCCCCGTGTGCTGGTCTGCTGCAACTAAAACACTAATGCGCACCATTAGCAGGCAGAATCATTACTGCGAAAGGGCAGGGAACACGGCAGCTCTCTTGTAAATCAGTGTAAAGTCTTATGGAGTCTTCAGGCTTGAGATGAGCTGCTCATTACTGATGTTGTGTTGCAGTTGCAGGATTGATAGAAGCTGCAGGGTTTCTCGCCTTGCACTTGACACATTTTCTGTTCTGGAAAGGCTCAAATATACATGAGCACAGAAAAAAAATAACTTTCTAGCACTGGACTATCGCAGAGCTCTTGGAAAGCTACTTTGCCAAACATATTAGAAGACCATAGGCTGAATTCATGAAACATACTTAAGAATTTTCTGCTCAACTGACATTTCAAAATGCATATCTGTTTTCCTAAAGCCAGACTCATGGTTTCCTCATCTGAGACAAATTTGAGAAATCCTGAAAGATTCATTTAATCCTAGGCTTAAATCTGCAGTTTTTGATTGTCAGTTTGACATGTTCACCGACAGCCAGTTAATGGCCGTTGCGATCGAATTTTCTCTCTGATGAAGTCCTGGCTCTGTCAAAAGACTTCAGACACCTTCTGGCAGTGTTATTTTACACCATAAAAAAATATCCGTAAATTAACAGTTTTCCATTTTCTTTTCTTTTTTTCATTTATTTATGCTTTTGAATTGTATTATGAGACCTTGACATTTCCTCCAACAACGTTTGATGATGAAAATCTTTTTAAAAAGTCACTTTTAATTACATTTTTAATAGTTTGAAATTATATATTGTTGTGATTGGTGTACTCAAAAACCTGGTAATAAACTGCCAGCACTTTATCTGTTATTTTACAGACAATATTCTCTGTATTGTACTATTTATTGAATAGTTCAAACTACTAAAATGTTAATAAAAGTCACTTTGTTAAACTGCAAACATTAAAAGTCAACAAAGCAGAGATCAATGTCCCATAATGCAATTAATAATTCTAATAAAACTGTGAATCACAAAACTGTCAAACCAAAAAAAAATAAAAATTGGAGTGCTGAATTATGTGATACAATCTACAAATCACACTTGTCAAAACAGATTTTTGACACAAGGCGTAAATGTGCATTAAGCACTTATTTTCAGCAGTTTACATGTGTTGTTGTATCATTATAAACAATCAACTCATAAACATAATGTATATGTTGCTTTAGTTCAAACATACATAGCAAATTTCACAATATACATGTTAAACTAACAAAAGCTACATTTATTAGGCCTTATGCATCTGTGGTGATTTATAATCCATATATCATTCATTCATTCTCTTTTCGGCTTAGTCCCTTTATTAATCAGGGGTCACCACAGCGGAATAAACCGCCAACTTATCCAGCATATGTTATTCGCAACGAATACCCTTCCAGCTGCAACCCAACATTTGGAAACACCCATACACTCTTGCATTTACACACATACACTACAGCCAATTTAGCTTATTTAATTCACCTATACCACATTCTTTTGGAATGTGGGGGAAACTGGAGCACCCGGAGGAAACCCATGCAAACATGGGGAAACTCCACACAGAAATGCCAACTGACCCAGCTGGGGCTTGAACCAGTGGCCTTTGTGAGGCGATTGTGCTACCCACTGCGCCACCGTGATGCCCAAAAGATATATCTTACATTTTATATTCTAACACACTGTAAACAAATTGTCACGAGTAAAAGAAAGAGTGAACTCAAATGCAGAAACACAAAGTCTTTATTGAGGAGTGAGTCCCGAAAAAAGCAAAAATCAAAGTAAACACCCAGTCGGGTGAGCGCTGAGGAAGTGCCGTGGAAAAAAGTCCAAAACAATGAACTCTAGGAACTGAGTTTGACACCCCTGGTTAATAGAATGTTTGTGTTCCAGATGGAAATGCCATGGGTTGTCAACATCTCTTCCACAGTAAAGTTTTGTTTATTTTCTTCATCATCTATCTCTAATTAGATGAGTAGTTTATCCTTTTATGTGGTAAATTCTCTGTTGATGGTTAATGTCATTAAACAAGAACATCTTATGGACTTTACATTCAAAAACACAAAAGCGACATGGCGTACATTAAAACAACTGCAAGTCATTCAGCCTTTACCAATGCATGTAGCTGAAAATGTTCATTTTACTGATATGAAGATGGACCCAAAGAATAATGCCCATCACTCACTCTCTTGAACTACCTTCTTTGGATGACCAAAAATAAAACAGATGGATGCCATCAAATGACATGTGAATTAAATGTATGCACAAAACTGGAATATCGCATAAAAAGACTTGTGAATAATGCAGCGTTTCCATTCAATTTCTCCATTCCATCAAGTCAAAGAAAAAAAAAAATCATCATGATAAATTGGAATCAAATAACAAAAATAAAAACAGATTTGTCTGTGGTAGGAGAAGCTGCATTCGTCTTTTTCTTATATAGTAATTTACTTGCACCTCAGAAGACAATGCCGACCCTCAATGACCACGTGGTGGCATGTGGAAGTGTAAGACCATCTTTGGGAGTGCAGCCAATCAAGACAGTTCTGAAGGTGGTAATATAATAAAAAAGAAAGAAAGAAAGAAAGAAAGAAAGAAAGAAAGAAAGAAAGATAGATAGAAAACATGTGATGAGAGAGTTTAATTTTGGCATTTTAGAATAACCAAAACAACACTTCAGATGTTTTACAATGTGGTCTGCCTGCTGATTTGTTCATTAATGCTTTCCATCGCATCCATTTTTATCATCACATGATCTCTTACATTATAACAAAATCCCATGATTTTTTAATGCACATACAGGAATTTATTTGGTAAAAGTGTTATATTGTAGTTTATTTATGTGCATACTGGTGATTCCATCAAGCATGCTTTTTATGCGTTAATCCAAAATGCGCTAAAAACAGGTGGATGGAAGTGACAACCCCCCTCGCCCCTCCCCACCCCAACCACATTTCTATGCTTACAAGTTTGAAGGAACAGTTCATCAAAAAAACAAACAAATAAATAAATACAACTATATTAGCATGACTTACATTTCAAACTTAATGTTAATACATTTTTTTTATAAATTATGGAAATAAATTATTTGCCCTTATTAATACCAACTTATATTTGTGTGAGGAGCCAATAAGTGCTTTGTTATAGTGTTGTGAAACTTTTTAAGCAAACCAATTCTGTTTGATTTTGCATCTTAATGTTGGCACTTCTGCCAAAGCATACAGCCTTAGCATATCTGCATGATGACAACCTGACTCATGAATATTAATTACTTCACATAAACGGCCATCCCAGGAGGTTTCCCAGCAACGACAGAACAACCAAATGAATATTCATGAGGTAAACATTTGCCTCATCATGACTTTTATATGGTCCCCAGAGGGTCAATGGACCCTTTTCACATTTCCGGGTTTCTCAGTAGCGGGAATCATCATAGTTGGGTAAACTTAGAACGCAGCGAATGGGAGAGTACAACAAATTCCTTTTTTACAATCCTATTTAAGGACAGCATGGTGACTTTCAGAAAAAGGGAAAAAAAAGTGTGAAACTGATAACGTCTCACACTGCAATTCAAATGCCTCACATAAATAGTCATTCATTTTTTGTAGTTTGATGTAATATTTGATATAATACATACGTAAATACATATAAATAAAAGTCTGTATTTAACTACAGAATAGTCAAGCTTTACATCAGAAAAATATCGAAACTCTTTTTTGAAATTTTTGAGTGAGATGCTAATATTCTAATTTGATTTATATAATTTATGCTAAGCTAAGCTAAAAGTGCTTATGCCAGACCTGGAGATAGGCTAAAGTGTTAAAATGAACCTATTTCCAAAAAAGTGGTGTTATCCAAAAAGTGGCGCTATCCAGAAGCAACATATAACCATATAAGCATATTAAATGCCCCAATTTACTTCACATAGTACAGTAGAGCCAACTCTTACACACACTTGTGACATAGCCAGGCACATCAAAACACCTACTCAGCACCTGAGATACAGACTGAAACACACACAGCCTGCAATGAAAAGCATCACGCTGACCAAATGGGTAAGTTAGTGTGACTATCGCTCTTGACACAGACTCTCTAGCAGCTTCTAAATCAAACGGACATGTTTGACGGGGCTCAGCTGAGCACCATTCGAACTCAGTATGAATCTGCATTGATGAGTGGCTCTCAAAAACTCTCCAGAGAGACTATCTACTTTCCAAGGTAAGGGGAAACCGAAATGTCACCGCCGTTGAGTAGCATTGTGAAATGTGTCATATTAGCGCACACCTCAGTGAAACTGTGCCTCATAAGAGATTGCAGTGTTTGAGATGGAGAATGTCTCTCATCTCCCTTAAAGGAATTATTTCACCCACAAATTGAAAATTCCTCATTATTTACTAATATTAAAGTGGATCTCAGCTTTCTGAATTTATTTATTATATTCTAAAAAAACTTAAACCTTTACTGTATACATTTATAAAAAAACTAAACATAAATAATAAAGGAGCCATTGACATCCATAGTAGGATTTTTTTCCTCTTCCGTCCCAACATTCCAGGAAAGATATATATGTAAAGGTTTGGACAAGTGGATGATGAGTAAATGATGACAGAATCATATTTTTGTGGAAACTGTCTCTATAATGTCCATGTGAAATGTCCAAAATTTTATGTCCAATGTTTATTTTGATACCACACATTGTTAATCTGTAGGTGAACTATTAGTCTGTGTTTGTTTTTAATCAAAGTCTGACCATTTACTTCAGCGTCTGGAGTGATGTTCCTTCTCTGTTGATGTCAGCTTGTCAGAATTTTTTGAAATAACAACCCCAAAAAATCCTTAAGTGCAGAAAAAATTTATTTGATTGTGTCGTTGCTTAAAGTTACACACTGATTTTTCAGAACAGATTTTTGAACAGGTTTACCTCAAAACGACTGGATCTTCTCACCATGCAGCTATGAGAAAGAGGGATACAGGATTCTTGATAAAAAATATAGGGGCATATAGACTAAGAAATCGAAATGGTTACTAAAGTAACCCTCGTTCCCCGAGGGGGGGAACGGAAATGCTATGTGGAGACTTCCACTATGGGGATTTCATCAGAAAGCCAATCATCTGAAGAGTAATAAAACGGGCCAATGAAATGCCAATGAGTTGGCAGTGTCAGCGCGCACAGCTGGCAGCAATCACAATCAGTCTGTCTATAAGATGCCAGCTCTGCCGTGAAACCATACCTTTTCTAGCCGAAGAAGCCGAACTACAGCTGTCAGCTAAGGCGCAATCGCTGTGGCGAAGGTACATAGCATTTCCGTTCCCCCCCTCGGGGAACGAGGGTTACTTTAGTAACCGTTTCGTTCCCCAGCGGGAGGGGAACTACAATGCTATGTGGAGACTTCCACTATGGGGAAATGTATGGAAAACGCCACAGCGACTGAACCTTACCACGTCATTGGTGAGAGGTTTGCCAAGCATAAGCGTGCGCGCACCATCATCACCATAGACGCAACCCTCCAACGTGTCCCCTGGCCCTTACTCACCTACTTACCTGATAAGGTTTAGTTATATTTTTCGGGGAGTCGCAAAAATGCACCTAGTTAAGTTCTAGGAATTTAAGATACGACAGTACGTTGGGAAAGCGTGCAGTCCCGATAGGGAGGACGCTGCGGAGGCCACCTGCTGCCCAATGGGGAGACCTGGTGGCAATAAGACATATGGACTAACCCTATAAAGGGGGAGTACACATACGAAGATGGTTAGCGGGGAGGGAAGACACGGGCCCGCCCAGAGGAGGGAACTATACCGTGGCTGAGTGAAGCGTATGGGATCGCCAGTGGGCATCGCACATAGCGGGCACCTATACCCAGAACGCGGGCTGACCAAGCGGGCATGCCAACAATGTAGTGGGCCAGGCACCTGACTCCTCCGCTGAGTCAGATGCTGGGGGCCTCGGAGGAACTCTGTAGGGTTCGCCAAATGGGGAACTGAACTGATCAGAGTAAAAATGCGCACGTATCTCTGTGTTAGAGAGAAAGGCGCCACAAGCGTGTTACAACACCCACCGAATTTCCTCATTCACCGGGGTTAGCCAGCACACGTGAGGAAATGGGCTCCACTCGGAGATTATAAAATCTCGCAAATGTATTAGGTGTCGCCCAGCCCGCAGCTCTACAGATATCTGTCAGAGAGGCGCCGCGCGCTAACGCCCAAGAAGAAGCGATGCTCCTAGTGGAGTGCGCTCTCACTCCTGGGGGACACGGCTCGCCCTGGCTTGAATAAGCGAAGGAGATGGCATCCACTATCCAGTGGGCCAACCTCTGCTTGGATACGGCACTTCCCTTCTGCCGACCACCGTAACAGACAAAGAGCTGCTCAGAGGATCTAAAGCTCTGAGTGCGGTCCACATAAATACGCAGAGCGCGAACAGGACACAGCATTGAAAGGGCTGGGTCTGCCTCCTCCGAAGGCAGCGCTTGCAGGTTCACCACCTGGTTTTTAAACAGTGTGGTAGGAACCTTGGGCACATATCCAGGCCGGGGTCTCAGGATAACGTGAGAGAAGTCCGGTCCGAATTCCAGGCACGAATCACTGACCGAAAATGCCTCCAGGTCCCCGACCCTCTTAATCGATGCCAATGCGACCAGCAGAGCTGTCTTCAAGGACAGAAATCTCAAGGATACTGAATCGAGTGGTTCGAACGGAGCTCCGCGTAGGCTCGTAAGCACTATGGAGAGGTCCCAAGAGGGCATGAGAGGGGGGCGGGGTGGATTTAATCGCCTC
>CAIGQW010056847.1:899788-920737 GCA_903798125.1 Danio choprae | reverse complement strand
TTTCTTTCTTTCTTTCTTTCTTTCTTTCTTTCTTTCTTTCTTTCTTTCTTCCAAAATTATATTGTCCAAGTATCTCATGGAATTTTCTCACTCAAGAGTGTAAACAGTGACCTCTTGGACAATATTCAGAAACTGAGTGTGGTCCACTCACATCCATCACTCTCTAGCATGGGCAATAGCAAGCGTTTGGGTGCGTGGCTGGCTATTTTACCAGACATGCTGGGTCAAAGTGTGTTGCTGTGGGACCAAGATTTCTGCATTACATGAAAATAATAAAATAATAATAAATACAAATTAATAAATAAATAAATAATTCCTTTAAATTTTTAAGTATTACCCACATTTAATGACAATAAATACTAGTGATGCTTTGACAAAATCTACTGGCCTAAAGCCTTTAAAAAGTTTTTCTAACATTATGGAGTGATTTTGCAAGTTTACTCTGCTCATCGCCAGTGAAGATTGCTTGGGTATGAATGCCAAAAAGTGTTTTGAAAAAATCAGTGTTAGGCTTGTGGGCCTTATATTAACTATACATACATAACATATAATATCAAATCAAAACGTTTCAAGTGTTTTAGTAAGTAACAACTCTAAAGGACAACAAGTCATACTGTCCTCAATCTGGCGACACAGTGGCTCAGTGGTTAGCACTGTCTGAGTAGTTAAAAGTGGTTCGAGTCCAGGCTGGGTCAGTTAGCATTTCTGTGTGGGGTTTACATGTTCTCCCCATGTTTGCGTGGGTTTCCTCCAGGTGCTCCTGTTTCCCCCACAGTCGAAAAGAAGGTGAATTGAATAACCTAAATTGGCTGTAGTCTATGTGTGTGAAAGAGTATGTATGGATGTTTCCCAGTACTGGGTTGCAGCTGGAAGGGCATTCGCGGTATAAAACATATGCTGGATAAGTTAGTGGTTCATTCCGCTGTGGTGACCCCTGATGAATAATTAGACCAAGTCGAAGGAAAATGAATGAATGAATGTCTTCCAATCAATAGGGCCATTTAGTTTTTTTTTTTTTTTTTTAAATTTTAGAAATATAATCCTTAAAAACAATTACTAATATATGTGCATTTTCAGAGTAAAACAATGCATTGTGGCCTTTTTATGAACATTACAGTTTGAGATTCTTGACGCATAGTAATAGCACAGGGACAATGGGTTTTGTCCCAGGGAAAAAGTGCAACGGCAAATTTACCTTCTATAAATTGTGACTTATGAAGCAATACCCTTAGAAAATGCATACATGTAAACTTTGTCAATTGGAAAGGAGAGGAAAGAGTGGATAAGTGACCATTTAAAATCTCCACACATTTTCACTACAGTACATTCCATTCAGAAAGGGTCATCCCTAAGCCACAACTACGGTGGCAATGGAGTGTGTGACACCAAACAACTTCCCTGCACAAAGTATCATCGTGGCCTGAAGTGTCCACCAGTTGTACCCTTCGAAATCTTTCATTTATAGTGGCCCTTTGAAGTGGCCAGTTTTGAGCACTTCATTTGGAATGACACTTCAATATGGCATCAATGATTGTTTTCACTCTGAAACTTGTTTCACTCGCTTGTTTTCGCTTTAGTGACACCAGCTAGAACGTAACTTTAACAACTAACTATAGGCTGTAAACTATGAACTATGATCATGTATTGGAGGAAACTCCAAATGTACACTTTCATTTATTCATTCATTTTCCTTCAGCGGATGCCCTTTCTAGCTGCAACCCAGTACTGGAAAACATCCATACACACTCATTCACACACAAACACTAGGGCCAAATTAGTTTATTCAATTCACCTATACCACACGTCTTCGGACTGTGGGGAAATACGGAGCACCCAGAGGAAACCCACGCCAACATGGGGAGAACATGCAAACTCCACACAGAAATGCCAACTGACCCAGCCGGGACTCGAACCAGTGACCTTATTGCTGTGAAGCAACAGTGCTAACCACTGAGCCACTGTGGCACCCCCAATGTACACTTTGAAAAAAGTTATTATTATTATTATTATTATTATTATTAAGCACACAAATAGCTGTATTTGGATAGTGGTAAAAGGCCAGAATGCATGAAACTTTTGACTTTTACTTGGAAAAAATGGTTCTGTAATATACCATAAATCTGTGACATTTCAGTGTTGATTATTGCCTTCTGTATTACTTTCTTTGTTCTTGAAAATAAAGTACTGCTGAACCTGAGATTCTTTGCCTGTCTTCCCCTCCCTTTCACCATGACTATGAAGTTGATCTTTTCTATTATTAAACTTTACCCTCATCTGTCCTATAAGTCTCACTCTGCCATCTTAAACCAGTAAACTTAAGCACAGCTGCACAGTTTAGAAGAGACATCTTGCGATTTGCCATGGAGATACTTAACGGCAACTGACAGCTTCCTAAATGATTGATTCTGAAATCTTCAAATGAGCACCGAGGTCAGCAGACACTCTCTAGCCACCAGTGACCAATGAGAAATGAGCACATACTCGAGAGATCTGGAACAGACAGCCTTTATAAAGCCCACTTCAGGATGCTGACTGAAGCAACAGTCTTTTTCAGCTGCCACAGCACTTGCTGAGCTCTGTAAGATGGCACAAATTGCATCACAATATTTCACCCACTGAGATGTCCCAAAATATCACCTAAATGCCATTTCATTCCAGCTAAAAGAGACCCAGGAAATAATAATGAAATCCACTGTATTCTGTAACTTCTGTAATAAGCCTTTCATTTATCCACAGAAAACTCTGATGGCTTGTTATTAATGCATTCGTTACGGGGAAGTTATGTCAGAAACATACTCATTTGCATTTATTTACAGTACAGGTAGGTGACCAATGTGACAAAAACACAAGGATCCAAAATTGGATTAAAAAATTGGAACTAATACAAAGATTTACAAAGAATGAGGGTGTGAATAAAGAAAAGGCAACCGTTTATAAGTATAAGGTAACAATGGACTTTGCATAATTTCCAGACTATTAGTCATTCATAGATTGATAACTAAAAATGGACAGATTTACAACTATAACAAGAATATATGAGAGTATAAAATGCATACTTTTTATTGCATGCCACATTGATACACTATTTATGATTCAATGGTCTGTTGAAATTTTTGATTCGGATTGGCTGGAAGGTGTGCAATAAAATCATTTAAATATACAGGTACACTGAAAAAAAATATTAATTGGATTTACTGATTTTTCTTAAGGTTAAGTGGTTGCATACAATTGATATAGGTAAAATTTTAACTAACTTTTTTTTAATGGATAGGACAGTAGAGAGTATTGATGGAAAAGCAAAGAGAGGCAAAGGATCAGCATAGGACCTCGAGGCAGGAATCAAACTCACCGTGAGCACCGCAGTGCATGTGTCCACACACTAACCACTGCGCCATTGGTGCCAACTAAACAAACAAATTAAATTTAGTAATGTTCAACTTAATTTGTTTGTTAAAATTCAGCCCATATAAATTGTTTGCAACCACAGGCATAACACAAATGAGGGAAAACACAAATGGTCTAAGGGAATTTATTAGGATAAACAAACAAAATAATAAAGTATGGGAGGAATCACAACAAAACTAAGAATGAATACAAGTTAAGTCGGAAAAAGTGTGTAGATTCTACCTTGTTTTGATCAACTGAACATTAGCATGAATTCAACGTTAGGTAGGCAAACCAGTTAGGTCAATTATAAGTTGAAAAATGTATAGATTCTGTAACATTGTTTTGATCAACTGAAAGTCAACTTTGATTTAAGTAAACCAATTGCATCGATTACATGTTTGTATTAAATTGTGTGCGTGACAAGAGTAATTATGTTGAATCTGTTTCAGAGATCAACGCTGTTTTGATATCATGAGAAATTTAGATTTTAGGCTGGAAATATTTTTTTATATAATCATAAGTTATTGTATAATTCTTGAAATAAGGCCAAATATATACATACTCAAATACTTTCTTTGAATGAGGAAATATATAATTTTTATATGTTTTAATGTGGATATCAACACATTTGTACAATCATGTTCATACCTAAATTATTTAGATTTACAACTTGTTAATACGGCGACCCGATGGCTCAGTGGTTAGTCCTGTTGCCTTACAGCAAGAAGATCGCTGGTTCGAGCCCCGGCTGGGTCAGTTGGCGTTTCTGTGTGGAGCTTGCATGTTCTCCCTGTGTTCGCGTGGATTTCCTCCGGGTGCTCGGGTTTCCCCCACAGTCCAAAGACATGCGGTATGGGTGAATTTAATAAACTAAATTGACCGTAGTGTATGAGTGTGTATGGATGTTTCTCAGTACTGGATTGCAGCTGGAAGGGCATATGCTGGATAAGTTGATCACTTGATGAATAAGGGACAAACCTGAAGGAAAATGAATGAATTTGTAAATACTGTTTTTGTGTTATGCAACCATTAAATGAATATTCATTCATTCATGTTCCTTCGGCTTAGTCTCTTTATTTATCAGGGGTCGCTACAGCGAAATGAGCTGCCAACTTATCCAGCATATGTTCCAGCCACAAGCCAGTACTAGGAAACATCCATACATTCTCTCATTCACACACATACACTACGGCCAATTTAGCTTATTCAATTCACCTATAGCGCATGTCTTTGGACTGTGAAGGGGAAAGCGGAGCACCTGGAGAAAACCCATGCCAACAAACCAGCGACCTATTTGCTGTGAGGCAACAGTGCTAACCACTGAGCCACTGTGCCACCTTAAAACCACACAACATTGTTTAAAAGGAAACAGCTGAGAAAATAAAGCATTTTTGCAAAAAACAATTAATAATAAAAAAAAAAAATTTTATCAATACAGTATAGATTAACTGAATCATAATAAATTGTGAATTACAGTCACAATGAATGAACTTATTATTTAGGCGTAGCCCATTGTTGATTTTAATGAATATAGAGACAGCTGTAAGTACTCTACTTCTGTATACTTATTATTATCCCAGTGGAAACATATATGGCACTTCATAAGTGACTGGTTTAAAAAAAAAATTTCTTCATAGGCAGCAACTAATGGTCACAAAAATAGTGTTTGTGTTGTGAACACTCACAGTTGATTCTAACAGGGCACAGCAGTGATCACCCACTTTTCAACAGTCCTGCTTCCAGAAATATGTTTTCCTATTTATGTTTCCCATAAGGATAAAAAAAAGAAGTTATGAACAAAACACCCAGTTCTGAGACAAATCACAGTATTAAAAGCTTTATTTAGGGCAAAACAATTCTAAAATAGAAAAAGTAACAAATATGAACTTTAGTGAACTTCTGACTTATGCATTCCATGAAATATGGATGAATAATACATCATGTTTATGTATATTAGATTACATAATTTTAAAAGTTGACAGAAGGATTTAATGTACTACACTTCAGAATTGAGTATACTCTGTTTTTTTATTACAAATTGTTAATATAAAATTATATAAAATTAATATTCACTCACAAACATATCTCTGTAACGTCCTGCTGGTGCAGGTAGACATGATGGACACGAACACGGAATGAAAATGATAAACGGATTTATTATACAAACACTTACGGACAACAACACTGGATATGGTTAGACAGGACACAACCAAACGAATCAAAATACCGGACGACAATGGACAGACAAAAGGGTATAAATAGACAGAGGGGTGATGAAACTAATCACACACAAGGGATGAACACAGGTGGGATGAATCAACACTGACGATGGCGGGAAAGACAGGACAAAGGAATCACATGACAAAAATAATAGCACATGACATGGACGAACACTGACAATCTCACATTATATATACTAATTATATATACTACAGTACATACTATATTATACTATGACATTTTGCATCTAGCATTTTTTTTTTCAGAGAACAAAATTCTCTTGCAATTATTCACATTGAAAATTAACACTCTCTGACCTCACATCACAACAATGTTCTTTTTGTTGTTGTTGTTGTTGTTGTTTACAAACATAATTTTAAAGCACATAAAAAACTTTCTCAGGAGAATGCAATAAAAGTAATGTTGTTCTTAAAGGGATAGTTAACCCAAAAAATGAAAACGATCATCATTTACTCACCTTCCACTTGTTTGAATCTTTGAGTTTATTTCTTATTTTGAACAGAAAAATCTTTTTTCAGAATATCTCCTTTTGGGTTAAAAAAAACTGATAAAGGTTTGGAACAACATGATAATGAGTAAATGTAAATTTTTTTGGGTGAACTATTCCTTTAATAGGGTGGCTCGATGGCACAGTGGGTAGTGGGTGACAAGAATGTCGCTGGTTTGAGCCTCGGCTGGGTCAGTTGGCATTTCTGTGTGGAGTTTGAATGTTCTCCCCATGTTCGCGTGGGTTTCCTCCGGGTGTTCCAGTTTCCCCCACAAGTCCAAAGACATGCGCTATAAGTAAATTGGGTAAGCTAAAGTCCGAAGTGTATGTGTGTGAATGAGAGTATATGGGCGTTTCCCAGTGATGGGTTGCAGCTGGAAGGGCATCCGCTGTGTAAAATATGCTAGATAAGTTGCCGGTTCATTCCACTGTGGTGACCCCTGAATAATAAAGGGACTAAGCCGAAAAAGAAAATGAATGAATATTCCTAATAAAGTAAAAAATAAATATGAAAAAATGCCAACTGTTAGTTTACAGTTTTGTAGCATTACATATGTTGGGACAATTTGGTTAATGTATGACTAATGAAAAACTACAGTAAACCATGTATTATTGAAAGCAGCATCAACTAAACACCATTAAAAACGTGTGACTTTATAACCTGTGTTTTTTATGGGTCTGTATTGAAAGGCTAAAAACATGCTTTCTGAAATCTGAACAATTGAGTTTGATGCCTGTCCTCTATCTTGAATGGAAATGTTAACAGAGCAAAAAAAAGAAAGAATGAAAAACATTTTTTTTAAAAATGAAACTGTCTTTTCTGCAGACATTATGTGCAATGTTCTCTCACACCAAGTGCACACTAAAAGACAAAAGCATGTCACCCTGCACACATTGAAAGGCGGACAGTTTCTTGTCTTCTGTCTTCTGGCCATTCTCTTGCTTGACATTAAATTCTCACAAAAAGTCATGCCCATAAGAGTTTATTCATGTATGCCAACAAATGATAAAGGACTTGCAGTTGTTTTTACACTGATTTGCACAGGATAGCAAAAATGATCTAAAAAATATTGATGGGAATTGGGGAGACAGTTTGACATTTTTGGAAAGACATTTTTGAAAAAACGTGCATGCTGTGGCAATTCGGCAAAATTATGTTACATTGCTTCTCACGTGTCATGCTGCCCTACAAAGGCAAAAGACCTTAACTTGCTAGAATGTTGTATTGAGAAAAATGACTCAATACAACATTTATTGGAAAATTGGCAATTACATGTTTTAGTAATGACATTCATTCATTCATTCATTCATTCATTCATTCATTCATTCATTTTCTTTTCGGCTTAGTCCCTTTATTAATCTGGGGTCGCCACAGCGGATTGAACCGCCAACTTATCCAGCATATGTTTTACGCAGCGGATGCCCTTCCAGCTGCAACCCATCCCTGGGAAAGTAATGACATTTATCTACATAAAAAAATCTTGAGCTCAAACCTTTGCCCCCTATTTTGAAGTTACTGTCCTCTGCCTTTATATTGTATGCAAAAAGCAGTCATGCCCAGGCAAAAAGCAGTAACTTCCACATGATCAATATTGCTGCTCAACATTTACAAAATACAGCAACACCTGTAGTGTATAATCACACTATTTATTTTGGATGATTGGCAGTTACTTACAGCCATCTACTTATTGCTATCATGTGCTTTGGTTGCATTTGCAAATTACTTCCAACATGTAATAAATAATATATAACTAGTTTCTGTACTTTGAAAATAATTGTTTACATTATTACAATATTTTTGTCTCTGTATTGTAATATGTTACACTACTTTTTTATTAATTTTGAGTTAATTTTCAATATCATAGGTATGACCTAATTATTTAGACTGTGTATCAGCGGTTCCTAAACTTTTTTAGAGTGGCATACTCCTTAACATCCTTGATTTCTCTCTTCCACTTAGACTGCAGTCAGTTTTCCCATCATGGCACATTAAATTCCTTACCTTTATGAATTCTTTTTTAAATGATTGATGTTTCAAATAAAAATATTAAAAAGAAAGATAAATATGCAACTATAGTAAAATTTAACTTATCCATGTATTAACTAAAACCACCAGTAGGTGGTGGTAATGCAATGTCTTAAGACATTTATTCAGCAACAAAGCAACGGTTGTATTTATGAATATGTCAATGAATCGACTCTCACAATTCATCTAAAAAAATTATTCATTCACAAAAATAACCCAGCCTAGCCTAAAGAACGACTGGACGTATGTGAACGCCAGCAGGTTGAAATAATGATCAATATTATTGTGGATTAAACATCTCTGTCGAAATTAATTGCAGTGGATTTTATTGGGTTGCAAGAAAAGGTAGGAAATGGTTTTAACTGTGAACTGTACTGATTTTATGTGTGATCATGCTACAATGCTGGCACTGTCATGGCATTCCAGTCAACTAACTTAGTGCAAGTAGTCAATATCCCCCGATGCACTGAGTGAAAAATATGAATTATGAAAAAAAAAAAAACTTAGAATAAGATATTTTTTTGCTCACAATTTATAGTCTTTGCTTGTTTGAAGTGCTTTATATTTAGTAGATTGTTAGCCTGTTTATGATAGTAAGTATGACAGTAAAACAAAGGCAGAACATTTTAACTCCATGCTGCTCACTGTAACTTCATATTGACGCGCAGCTGAACAAAGGCAGACAACCGTAACTTAATTGGAGCATACCAAAACCAAGTCAAAGAGCGGTAACTAGTGTTACGGTGTTCTGCCTTGGTTTCGCTTGGGCTTTTAGAAGTTATTGTTAAGACAAGACATTATTTTATTGAAAAAACAATGATATTGACTCAATACACTTATCCACATGATAAAGGAGGTCTTAATTGTCCCAAAAATATCAATAACTAATTTTTGTCAAAACATTTGCCTCTACAGACACAGTGGGCTGATAACATTTGTTCCTTTTCTTTCTGTTTCCTTAAACATCCAAGACACAAATGCATTCTTATGCACTGAAGAGCTGAAATGTCAAAGATGATTATATTACTCATTATATTACTGCCCAACTGCTTTTTATTACAAACATCCAATCAGACAATCACATGGGAGCAATGTAGACAATCAAAACCCATCTCAACTAGGGGTCAAACTGAGCATCAGAATGAGAAGAAAGGTGATTTAAGCAACTCTGAATATGGCAGGGTTGTTGGTGCCAAACAAGTTGCACTTGATGAAAACAACACATTCTCACTCCTAGTTCATCACAAATTAAAAACTCGGTTAGGACCCCTTCTCGTCGCTCTTTGACCATTAGTGTCTCATGACCGATAGTGTCAAATGCTATTGGCTCCCTCTGTTTCTCGTGAACGATCATGTCATTCTAATCTTAGTGTTTTTGATTCAGAGCATATCAGTGAGTGGAAGGTGGATTGTTTTCAACAAATAAAACCTAAATTACTCCATTCTTCACTTAAAGATATCTAATGGCTTCAGATGACTTTGTTTGAAAGAAGATACACTCCACTTTAATTTTCCTGCTGTTTATGGCATTCAGAAGAGTGGGTAGCTTTTGGGTAGGGGTAGAGTTAGGTGCTCCAAAATATTTCTGAAAGTATGTTCATAATATTATTCATATTTTACAAATTATACATCCCAATAAATGGTTTGCATGTATGTGAATGATCAAAAGCATTGAAGGGCCCAGCTCCTTGAAAATGACACTGGAAGGGTAACATCACAAAGCGACTAGAAGGGTTCCTGACTGAGCATCAATATGTGACAAGTCAGGAGTGTTACTCTTAATCAGTGTTGGGTTACTGTAACTAAATTACTTTTCCACTGAAAAAGTAAAGAGATTACTTTTTATTTTAGCTAATTTAGTTTCAATTACTTAAAATATACTTGTCTAAAATACTATGCATGAATTCAACAGTTCTTCATAAATCAGTTCAGAGAAAAAGCTGATTTATTGTAAATATATTTATTTTTGTTGTATTTTGTCAAATATATTTGCAAAATTTGTTGATTTTTCAGCTAAAGAAGTTTAGATTTGTCAGACAACTATGCATGCTTTAGAAACAATGCATTGTATAGGAAATTAATGTGAATGTATTGTATGCATGAAATATGGTGTCATTATTAAAATGTTTTGAATTTTGATACGTGTTATTTTATTTTAATAAAGCTAAAAGGCAGTCAAATTTAACTAATTAAAAAATAGTTTTTATTTGTATTCTGTGCTTTGAGATGTATGAGGATTGTTTAAATTTTGATTGTTTGTTTAAAGATTAAATAATTTGAGTAATTAAGTTACTTTTCTTTCATTCATTTTCTTTCGGCTTAGTCCCTTTATTTATCAGGGGTCACCACAGCGGAATGAACCGCCAACTTATCCAGCATATGTTTTACACAGCGGATGCCCTTCCAGCTGCAACCCAGTACTGGGAAACATCCATACACACTCATTCATACACATACACTACGGTCAATTTAGTTAAAGGTACATCACCTATACCGCATGTCTTTGGACTGTGGGGGAAACCGAAGCACCCGGAGGAAAACCATGCGAACATGGGAAGAACATGCAAACTACACACAGAAATGGCAACTGACCCAGCCGAGACTCAAACCAGCGACCTTCTTGCTTTGAGGCAACAGTGCTAACCATTTTTCACAAAAAGTAATTAGAAAGTAATTGAAATACAATTTTAATGATGTCATTAATAATGAATTACTTTTTTGAGGTTACTTGTCAAACACTGGCCCTTAATATATAATTTCATACCCAGTGTTTCTTATTGAAAGCAATGGAGTTCCTTGTTTGCTCTTGGTACCTTTAGTGTCTTAACAGTGATGCTAAAGATGCTTGACAACGCTTCAATATTTCATGCTTACAGAGTGCAGTTTACTTGGTTTTGTAACAAGGTGCATGCATGTTTTGATGAATTATCTTGAGTTTTGTAGGCGGAACAAATGCTTCATCCAGCATCAGACTGTGTGGGGACACTGATAGAGCTGTTTAAATGTATTTGTCTTCAACAACAGCACTTCAAGATGTTGTTAATAAAAACACTGTTTATAGAGTGACAATACATGTGTAATTGTTTGCATACAGGACTTTTGAATTTTTGAACGCTATATCTCATGGCAATTCGTAACTTTGATTTAGTGGCTAATTCGTATGAATTCATACAATCTCATTTGTACAGTTTAGTAGGATTTGCTTATCCCCCAATGATGGTTTGGTTTAGGCATGGGGTTGGGTGCCATGCCTCCTTTTTAAAATCGTACATTTTCGTACAACTGAACTGTACAAATTAGCCACTAAACTGACAAAACGTAAAATAGTTATGTTTCCTCATGAGATCAGGCTGGAATTTACCAACCCAGGCTCATTCTTATGTTTCCTCATGAGATCAGGCTGGAATTTACCAACCCAGGCTCATTCTGAAAACGTATCATTATATACAATTCTTGAGAGCGACAAATACGTCCCAGGAGGTACGTTTTTTGCAGTTTTTGGCTTTTGCGAATCCACCAGAGGCTGCTGTGTACGCTTTTTGAGATTTAAAATTTCTCTCGCTAGTGCTGTTCTTGTGTAAATCCACCAGAGGCCGCTGTCGACTGACTGACTGACCGATCAACCGATCCCCCCACCCACCATCTTCCCTAAACCCGACCAATAAAAAACACTGATTGATCCCCCAAAACACTTCCCTAAACCAAACCAACAGTTTAAAAAATCCAGAAAAAGAAAAGCCCCCATCTGATTTTTACCCTGTTTTCAGATTTTACCACATTCTCACCCTGTTATTTACTTGTTTATTTTATTTCTTGGCTTCTGTTTTTGTCTTATCCGCTTTCTGCAACTGTTCTTCACTAGACTCGAACCCTGTTGCCGTGGTCAA
The DNA here is from genome assembly GCA_903798125.1 of Danio choprae. NCBI lineage: Eukaryota > Metazoa > Chordata > Actinopteri > Cypriniformes > Danionidae > Danio > Danio choprae. Next base: position 908,709 of record CAIGQW010056847.1, on the reverse strand, counting down.
CTTCTCTCTGCGTACATGGCGAGCTAACTGGACAAACTAGTAACAGCAGGAAAGCTGTCCATATGGAGGTAAGGAGTCAGCAGGTAAGCGTGAAAAAGAATGGCGTCATAGCGGCCCTTAGTGTTTGTTTTAAAGACGAAATGCAGCCATACGTACTTCTGGCAACAAAATTTGCTATCTCTAGAAATGTATATAGGGCTACGTTTTCAGAATGAGCCTATGTTGGAATTTCCATCCGTGTTGCCAGGAGGAATCATCATGCTCTTCTATATAGAGGCCTGCTTGTTGGCAATACTGTCTGTGAAGAGAAGAAGAAGAAGAGAGAGAGAGAGAGAGAGAGAGAGAGAGAGAGAGAGAGAGAGAGAGAGAGAGAGAGAGAAAAAAAATATATATTAGAAGTGTGAACTCTTTTAATGACAGGTCTTGGATTAGAGTATCTGTGCAGATCGCCTGCTGTGTGCTGATTCTTTACTCATTATTATTAATTTAGTTCTCTCTGAGCGACTGCCGGCTCAACCTGATAAAAAATTAAATAAATTACCTGAGAACATTCAAAGAGCTGAACTGAGAAAAGCCAAACAAGGTTGTAAGCATCAGATTTACAAGACGAATGACAGGAATCAATATGGCATAGTGACATTGTAAATAAAACAGATTTTTTTTTTACTGGTCAGTTTTTTGGATTAATTACTAATTTGTTTTTGAAAAAAGGCTTGTCATGTCTTCATTTATTGAATGAAAAATACAATTATAATGTAAGTATTATTAGAAATAAAAACAACTATTTAAACATGATCCTTCAGTGTCACACGAAATGCTATTATTGTGCTCATTTGTGTGCTCAATTACTAATAATTTACCATTATTTACACTATTGTACATTAATAATGCCAGCAAAAAATAAGTGCTTTTTTATTTTGTAGATTTTTTACTATTTAATACTGAGCTTTTTTTCTCTGCGCTTTAACTAGTTGTCAGGGTTTCTGTGTCCATGTACTTTCTGTGTTTTCCCATGCCCCAGTGTTCCATGTGCTTCTGTTGTCATCATGTGATCCCTTAGTTTAGTTTTCCCACCTGTTGTTAGTCTCATGAGTTTCACCTGCATCTCTCCCCTGTTTGTAATTAGTCCTATTATGTGTTATGTATTTAAGTCCCTTGAGCGGCCCCCTGGAATCCATGGCCACATCTCCTCCCTCCATCAACTCCGCCCGGGGCCATCCTCCTGGCTGGTTCCTGGGTCTCAGCCTTCCTGCTCCAGCTTCCCTTCTGGCTCCTCCCTCTAAGAACTCCTCTCTGGCCACATTTCCTTTCTCACGCCCTCCAGTTCGTCTCCTGGCTCCTCCCTCCAAGAACTCCTCCCTGGCCACGTTTTCTTCCCCACGCCTTCCAGTTCGTATCCTGGCTCCACCCTCCAAAGAGTCCTCCCTGGTTAAAAAAACAAAAACAAAAAAAAAAACACCCTCCTGTGTTATGTTTAGAAGGTGCGAGGTCCTGTGTCCATGTACTTTCTGTGTTTTCCCATGCCCCAGTGTTCCATGTGCTTCTGTTGTCATCGTGTGATCCCTTAGTTCAGTTTTCCCACCTATTGTTAGTCTCATGAGTTTCACCTGCATCTCTCCCCTGTTTGTAATTAGTTCTATTATGTGTTATGCATTTAAATCGCTGTGTGTTCCTACTTGTGATTCCTGTGTTACACTTGTGAGTGTTCCTGTGTAAGTGATTATTAATAAATATTCGTGTTTTGATCATTCCGTGTTTCTGTGCATATGTGAGTAAGAGCAGTCGTGACACTAGTAGTGTATTATGGTTTCCACAAAAGCAATAATGATAATTTAAACATGAATTCTGATACATGTCTCTTTATTAAATTAGCATAATTCCTTAAGTATTGTGGGAATGGCTTTCAGTTTCAGGCTGCTATAAATTTTGTTTTACCATTCATTTAATGATTGTGTGTGTGTGTGTGTGTGTGTATATATATATACATACATATATATATATATATATATATGTATGTGTGTATGTATATATATATATATATATATATATATCAAATTAATTTAGTATTTTTAAAAAAAAATATATATATATATATATTTTAAACTCTCAATTTATTTTTATATTTTTTCTTGCATTTGTTCCATTTCTCACTCCCCTATTTAGATTTCCACTATTTGTCTTTTGTGCATCTCTTTATCATGCTTAATATGGGCTGTGCATCATGCTTCCCCGGAGGAAGAAATCCAGACAGCCTGTTGGTCATCATCTGCTCCGGCTAGACTGAAAAAGGGCCGATGGCGGCAGCTGAAAAAACAGGGCCCTGGAGACGGCAAGTGCTCGGCTACTCAGAACACAACAGCTGGGATAATAGTAGAGAGGTGCAATGTGCACATCTGTAGAGGAATACAGCAGACTACACATCCAGACCCAAGGCAAACAAGACAGCGGGGGCCCTGGGGTTCAATTTCAGGTGTAATTGGAGGGAAAACATACATTACAGCCTTTGTGTTTTAGTGTGTGAAAGAGACTAAATGAAGCATAAGCATAAGCAGGAATTTAGAGGTAGAGATGTTGATTTTGTTTGACTGAGGTCACCACAAAGATCTTGGTAAACAGTGCCTGTTAGTAATCCTGGACATAAGGCAGATGCTTTTGTTTGACTGAGAAAATTAATTAAAGTGCTGCCATATACTGTATATTCACTAGCATGGTTTCTAAATTACAATTGGTTTGACAGCATTAACGTTTTTTTTTTGTTTTTTTTTGTTAATTCATTAGATGTTGAAGCGCAGTAGACTACTGTAATTGTTAGAAAAGTCCAATGGTCACCATTCTGCACTCCGTAAGTCGTAGAGACTTTAAACTTTGCCAGATTGTAGTACCCTCTCCGTCGACCACCTCACCGAGGCTCCCCAATCAGCCTAATGGTAGTGGTACAGTGGCCAAAAGCATGAGATCGCTCATGAAAAAAATATCTAAATCTAGCAGTTAAACTATATAGCAATTTGATCAAACACGTATTGCAAATGCCTGCTCTTTACCCCTCCATAAAAATTGTTTAGTCTGGTAAGGAACCCAATATAACTAAGTTTCACCATAGCTGGTAAAGATAACCAATCAGTGTTGATGCGATAGTTGAAGTTAGAGATGAACTTGGTGGAAGAGTTAAAATGAAAAGAGTAAAACTGAAAACATAAAATCAAAAACAAATCATGGTAACAGAAATGGCATAAAAAAGAGAGGGGTGCCAAAAGAGCTGCTGTATCCCAGTTCTTTATGACAGGTTAGTGAAGCATATTGTCATTTTGCTGCCCAATACATTTTTGTGAAAAAGTATCATCTACTGTTGTCAAGCAGCTACTGTAATTTTGTTTTTCATTACTGACATGCACCGTCATAGACTACTTGGACCAAAAAGTAAAGAAAGAATAAAAAAAAAACTGAACACAAGTTACAATGCATGATGCAGGTCAAAAACAACACTTTAGAAACAGTGTTTGAATTATTCCCTGTAGAGTACTGTAATGTCAAAATTACAATTACAAAACAGGATCTTGCTCACAGATTAAGATTCTAAAGCTGAACAGTATAAAACAACATCTCCTGCATTATCTACATCAGTGGTCAAGATCCCATTAAGATCCCAACCTTGGCCTCACTGAAAGGCAAGATTTTCTAAAAAATGAGAGAAATACAAAGTAACAGTTTTCATTTGCAATTCCAGCTTATGACCATTAAACATGCTTAATTATGTTAAAAAGCACTACACTGTTAGACCAAGTTAGATAAACAAGGGCAACTAGAATTACTAAATGTACAACAAATGAAGTACTTGGGCATGAATCATGAAGATGAATAAGTTGAGGATTTATGATTAATTACTCCGTTATCTTTTCTAGAGACAAGCTAGAGTCTGATAAGGTAAGCCTTATTATAAAATAGCAAACAACTGAGGAGGTTTTTGTTATTAATGAGTATCAGTTATAAACATCTAATTAATCTAATCTAATTAACACACTATGCCAAGGTCTCTGAAAGAGGTTTGTAAAGTGATATATTTACGCTTCTGCTGTTGATGCAGTGGTTGGAGGAAGCTGAATCTTCCTCCAACCACTGTTCCATGTCTTGATGCATGGAACAAGCAGACATAGGCCTTTTGAGCCTTGAGAAGTTGAAATCTGGAGATTCTGGAACACTCAGACTGGAAATTTCTGGCGGTGGTGGTTCTAATGTTGGGAACATGCCAACGTCTTTGATGGTAGAGGTCCTGGAAACCTGGAACATGCAGATTTCTGGAGATGGTAGTCCTGAACCCATGGTTTCAGACACCTTAGAAAAAGCACTGTGAAACCAATCACCATGAAAATCCTTGATGGAACATGCAGCAAAGTTCTCAAAAGGTCTGAAGTCTGGACGATTTGGATACCCTGGGATGTGCAGAGAATACTTTTGTTTCTCCTTGCAGACATTCAGTGGTGTAACGCTTGCATTGAAAACTACCCTGCTATCTTGTAAAAACCACACAAATTGTGTACCACCACTTGCGAACCACACAAATTGTGTACCACCACACATTTAACTTCTTTGAGAGCATTTTTTCTTTCCATGGAAGGCAGGATTGAAAAGATGGTGCCTTTCAAATCCAGCATTGTGATTGGATGAACCTGTGAGGTGGTTACTGGAGGGTAATATACATAGTGTTACCAGCATTTGCATATAGCCATAGTCTACAGTTAAACTGTTTGTGTATTTAAAAAGTCTTAAATATTTTCCTATGCATAATTCACTTTTATAAGGGTCCATCTATTAATCCTATGACGGAACTAACAGCATGGGTGAAGGTTAAATGCGTGTAAGCCTTTTAGCACATGTGAAAATAAATCTTTTTATTTATTCAAATTGTTTTTAATTTGTTTCCAACCCCGAATTTAATCTGACTCCAATTCATAATAGTTAAAATTTCGATTTTCATCTGATTCAAGCCGATCATCTTACAGTTTGTGATTACATCTAATTTAGATTGATTAACCCAATAAATCCTTATTTTCAGTTAATCGTTCATAGTTTACCCAAAGTCGCTTAGAGTCAGTATGCTGGCCAGTTACATCTGCTCACGGACACATCCTTGCCAGTTCTGGTTCTTAGATAGAGGATATAACTGTAAACTAATTTCCTTTAAGTAATATTAGGCCGCCCTATGCTTGCTCATACATAAAGAAAATTTGATTTAGCCACTAGATTATATCATACTAAGTCAGTGATTGTCAGAAATCAACAGGTCTCTAATGCTGTGCCCATGCTCCATCCATTGAGCCTGAATGTATGACTAATCCTGGTCGAAGGCTTGCGGAAACTCCAGCCTAAACAAATCTACTAGATTTAAGTGATTTCAGGAGATAATTTCAGATAATTTGATTTCAGAGTTAAACAAGAATTTAACATTTATTTGTCAGGCAAAGATTTTCAATTCCAATTCACAAAATAAACAAAATAAGCCAATTCAGATTGTACAACATCAATTCATTTAAGAGTTAGAGATTAATACCTGACTGTGTAGAAGTACGTTGCAGTATATGAGCCTTGATGCAGAGCTCAGAGACTCAACACTGCAACGGGGCATCCTGGCTACAGAATCCCAACGACCCATCTCACACTTTTCTCTTAAATACTAAACTCAGAACAAACAGTCATAAATTCAAGACAACAAAGGCGTCACCAAGACCCTTGACTGGAAGTTTGAAGTGTGAACCATTTGCTAGGGTGGAGCCTCTGGGAAAACTTTTATCAAAGCCAAAAACCAAATCAACATATACGAGTGAAATATTACAGTGAAAATTAAGACCATTTTACCAATCACACAGAGACACTTAAAATGATACCAAACATGAATATAGAGCTACAAGATACACCATATTAAAACCTTGGACATTTTAAGTAAAATGTGAGTGGTCTACTCTGATGGAGAAGGTAAAGTAAAGGTCAGGAAGGTGGCTCAGGGTGAAAGGAGAGGTGTGAGCTTTCCCGCATTCCCACCGGGTTTGGAGCCAATTGTCTCTGTGTTTCCCACCCATGTTTGTATTGTCACTCAAATCTTACAGTCAGGCAGGGGGTTCAGGATGGGTGAGTTTCCTAGCTGATCTTCTCAGATTAGAAACTTTATTGTTTTAGTACCTGACCATTCTCGTGGTCTTGTCTCCTGTGGAATTCCATGACAGTTCTCAGGGTTTAATATTATGGAGAGATTTAGCCTTCCTTACACTTTTCAAACCACTTCTGTTTCAACATAGGCTCATTCTGAAAACGTAGCCCTATATACGTTTCTGGAGACCACGGATTATATAGCCAGAGTTACGTATGGCTGCATTTCATTTTTAAAAAGAATGCTACGAGGCAGTATGACGCCATTCCTTTTCGCGCTTACCAGCTGACTGCTTACCTCCGTATGAACAGCTTTCCTGCTGTAACCACTTTGTCCTGTTAGCTCACCATGTCGGCGGACTTGAGATGCAGAGAGGAGTTGACCACGACGACGGGGTTCAAGCCCGGTGAAGAACAGTTCCAGAAAGCAGGTAAGAAAAAACAGAATCCAAAAAATAAAATAAACAAGTAAATAAGACGATGAGAATGTGATAAAATCTGAAAACGTGGTAAAAATCAGACAAGGGCTTTTCTTTTTCTGGATTGCTTTTGGAAATTGTTGGTTGGGTTTAGGGAAGTGGGTGGGCGGGTCAATCAATAAAATTGGTTGGATTCGCGAAAACAAAAATGGCAAAAAACTTACCTAAGCCTGGATTGTCTAGTTTACCTAAGACATTGTGCTGAAAATGTAAGGTCTACCCAAGCATTCATATATAAACATTAATAAGCAAAGCTTCATACAGTGGAGTATTTCAAACAGTGCATATTAAATATAAACATTATTATTTGAATCTAAATATATATGAAGTAAAATATTCCATTTTGTGTCCAATTTGTGAGATATATTGTTAGAAAATATTGTAATCCATGTGTAGTTCTGTGTTTGAGACGATGTAGATTAGAAAAATGTTGATTAGGTCAAGACCCTGTTTTCCAAGTTCTGGCCTCTTAACACTTTTGTCCTTCAGAATAACAAAGGACAGATGGTTCTTCACTGTCTTCATTGTCACTCTTAACTGATAAACTTAAGCAAAATGGGGCAGAGTTAAGTGGTATTTTAACTGGTTGCAGAATTTTTTCATATTGTCAATTAATTTCCACAACTGAAGTTCCTGACTTTACTACTGATCACTACACAAACAATAATTTAAAGAAAATAAGTAGGTCAGTCAAAAGAATAAAGACAAAGTTTTCATTTTGCAAAATATATATTAAGCTGTAAAACTTAGCATTGCAGTCAAATCTATTTGCACTGAAGTAAATAACAGATTGCAATTACATTCTGACCTAAAAAAAGTCTCAAAACTACTTCATGTGGTCCAACAGTTGTGGTATTTGTCAAACTATAATGAGTCTGCTTGGAACTCCCTGTAGGTGGAGTGATAAAGACGAGTGAAGCGGCTGGAAGAGTTCTGATACTAGCAGATTATTGCAAAGCTATCAGCCAATCAGATTCAAGAAACAGAATAACTGGTGTATAAAGGTGCAGTAGGTGATCTGCCAAAATGCTAACCGGTTAGCATAATATCTTTGAAACACAGTCCCTCCCCTGCTGTCCAAAGCCACGCTAAAATAAAAAACGCATGCACTGTAACATGACAGCAGACAACACACTAGTTCATGTCATTCACCAGTTAGAAATGTAGTTAGTGGTAGGCCGGCGGCGTGCAGGAATTACACTTATTATGAAGCTATGCTTACATGCTATTTCAGAGCGAATATTCAAAGTAGCATGGTAAACAATATAGGGAGCAACACAGGTTGTCATTGTTCAAAAATGAACCAATGAACCAATATAAAATCAACTTTACCTCTGTAGGCGGAATAGCGCTATTTACTTATGTTTTGTTGTTAAACTAAACAAAAATCTACATTATCTATGCTGTACAAGGTCCCTTAAAATTAAAATTGAAGTCAAATCGATCTTTCGCCGGAAGATTTTAGTGGCTGAACAACACTTCTGTGCATATAACCCATTCATAATACAACACAATCTACATCAGCTTTGCGTGACTAAAATAGTTTTAAAACATAACATACCTGTCTTAAAAAAATACTTCAGCCATGGTGTCATCCTTCCAGCGTGCAAAAGTACTGTGTGAACAGAGATGTACAGATGTACAAATCTACATTTGCTGACAGACAGTTTGGGCTACTTATCAGAATTATGGGAAATGTCGGCCTGACAATATTTAATTGGATGAATATAAATATATTTAGATCATTTACTTTAATCATTACTATTGGAATGTAAAGAGACTTTAAACCAGCACAACAAAAAATGTTTCTGAAGACAATCACCTACTGCACCTTAATATACAGCTGAATTCAGAATTATTAGCCCTCCTGAATAATTAGCCTCCTGTATATTTTTCAACGCATTTTTAAACATAATATATTTAATAACTCATTTCTAATAACTGATTTATATTATCTTTGCCATGATGACAGTATATAATATTTTTCAAGACACTAGTATTCTGCTTAAAGTGCAATTGAAAAATGGGTTAACTAGCTTAATTAGGTTAACTAGGCAAGATAGAGTAATCAGGAAAGTCATTGAATAACAGTGGTTGTCACACCTCCTGCACGTTCTGTCAGCCCCGATCACCAGTCACACTCTCCAGCCACTACACAACGCACTCAATCACCAGATTACTAATCACGCTCACCTGCGCACTCATCACATTCACCTGCTCCCGTCATCACCACCACTCTATATATACTCATGCACTCCGTTCAGTCATTGTCCGGTATCTTCTTCACTTGGTCGCAACTCTCTC